>PVKE010007524.1:0-50578 GCA_004027555.1 Craseonycteris thonglongyai
AATTTCACTCATCCTTTCCTCTAGCTGGTCAGCCCTGTTTCCTATGCTGGTCAGTTCTTTTTTCAGCTCTCCCATGATGCCTTTCATTTCAAGGAGTTCCTTTTGGTTCTGCTCTAGCTTCTCAATTTTGTTGGTAAAGTACTCATTTTGCTCAGAAAATTTCTTGTTGAGGTCTTTTAACTGTGTCTGGGTACTTTGCTAGCATTGAGTGAGCTCTCTGAGTGTCTTGATTAATGCAGCCCTGAATTCTGTTTCACTTAGATTTGATTCCAAGTGTGCAAGGTCCTTTACTAAATACTACCCCTGATCTTCTGGAGGGGCTTTGGATTCTGAGGTGTGCATTGTGTTTGATATGGTTCTTTTTGCTTTACGCATGAGTCTGTTCTCCCTCTGGGGGTTTGCCTATCAGATGGGCTTCTCTTTATTTTTTCTTTTGGGCTCAGTTGTGGGAGAAGGAGATTTTGGGAGAGGGTTGGGAGAAGCAGACAGCTTCTGTGTCCTGGGGCACTTCAGGTTGCTGTCTTAGCTGTTCGATAGCAGGGTAGTAAAGGTGTGGCCAGGCGTGGGGGCATGTGAGTAGGAGCTAGGGCGGGCCTGAGACACAATAGAAGATTCCTCTTTTAGCAGGGGGCTGGTCGTTCAGTGTGGGCAGGGCACAGGAGCTCTGGTCTTTCCTCCTCCTGGCTGCCCCTCCTTCAATCGTATCTGTAAGCCACACCCGCAGGGCAGCACTTGGATGGGCTGGGGCTTGGCAGAGGCCCTGGTTGGCCGTCCAGTCCTGCGCACAGGCAATGACACCGCGGTGACCCAGCCGGCAGCCCAGTTGCGCGCACGGTCCGCATTGCCCCAGAGGTCCGGTTGGCGGGATGCCAAAAGCCCAACTGCGTGCTCGCGAGCAGGCAGCAGCACTGCAGCGGCCCGGTGGGCAGGGCGCCGAAAGCCCGGGTGCGCGCACACAGCAATGCGCAGCGGCCCAGTGGGCGGGGCGCCGAAAGCCCAGCCGTGCACTTGCGCGCAGGCAGCAGCGTTGCAGTGGCCTGGTGAGCGGGGCACCAAAGCCCAATTGTGCGCTGGCAAGCAAGCAGCGGTGTCGCTGCGGCCCGGTGCGTGGGGCGCCAAAAGCCCTGAGCGCACAGGCCGTAGCTGGGGCGGCAGCCGCTCTATGCTCCCGGCTCTGTTGAGACCGCCGGATTCACTCCAAGCACGTCCAGTGCAGCTATGCCCACTCAAGCCCCAGGCCTCACTCCAAGAGCCCTGTCCTCAGAAGGCGCTCCCTCACAGTCAATCTCCTCCGTAAATCAGGGGTGCTGAGCTGCTGTGGGCTGGTGCCCTGCTCTCACCCCACCCGCCGGGAAGTGCAGCCGCCCCGCTCCACAGTCCCTGTTCCACTTTAGGCTCTGTGATCTGATTAGGGCACTGCGTGCTGTCCCTTGAGTTAGGATGTTAAATTGTCCACAGTCCTGTGGGGCTTCCACGCTCCCTAGGTCTCGGCTTCCAGCCCACCCTCGATCCAGCTCCACTGTGACCGTAATCCCCCAATCCCCCTTTGTTTTTGCCCGCCCTGGGCCGCGCTCCGAGTCTCTGTCCCCAAACCACTGCTTCCCTTTTCCTCTCCCACTCTCCCCTTTTTTCTCTAACCTTTGTGTGTTGTTCTGCGTTGTGTGGTTCTCTTAGTTGAGGTTTCTTCTCAGGGTTTCCCCTGTGGATGCCCCTCTGTTCACAAGGCCCTTCCCAGGCAGTTATCGGCGTTCTCCTCTCATGCCGCCATCTTGGATCTCCCTTCTCAATGTACTTTTCAATAATTACTTTTGGCTCAAAAATCTTTAGCTGTAACATGTGTTTATTGAGATCATAGCCTGTAATTCCTCTCCCTAACTTCAGGAGCCAAAGAGTAAGATAGGGTGTGACTCATGGAGCCTGTGACTCCCTCCCAGTACCCCTGGCGCCTTGGATGCCCACATTCTCTGCAGCAACTAGAATCCTCTCCTTGTTCTTGCCACACAGGGTTGTCCTCCCCAAGTACCTTACCTGCCAGGGTCCAACGATTACCACACCAGCTTCCCCCTGAAACCACTCTTAGTTTACTCACTCTCCAGAGAAAGCAACAAGAAACCAGCATACAGTAGACTCTTAATTAACCGGCACCCATGGGGATTGGTAGATGCCGGGTAAATGTACCATATTCTTCCATGTATAAGATGATACTTTGGTCTAAAATTATTAGCCCCCAAATTGGGGGTCTTCTTATACATGGGGGTAACCTGTGTATTAAAATTTTTTTTTTAAGATTTATTTTTATTGTTTTTGACAGAGAGAAGGGGGAGGGCCCAGAGCAGTCTCCATGGTTGCACATCTTTGGTTTTCTACATAGTTTCATCCCACAGGTGAGAGTGGGGCTGCGAAGGGCAAGAACTGGGTTGGGGGCCTCCCGCATAGAGCTCACCCTGGTGAGAACCAAACTGGGGACACACCCCAGTTCAGCATATGGGTCCGCATGGGCCAGAGCCGGGATTTGATCCTTGGACCCTGGGGCTGCAAGACAAGCGCTCAACCTGCTAAGCCCTCCTGGCATCCCCTGTGTATTGATTTCTTAACATTGGGTTAGAAAAGTAGGGATCTTCTTATACATGAGGTTGTCTTATACATAGAAACATATGGTAAGTAGACTTTCCATTAACTGGCACTCATGCCAAATAAATGTATTGTTCAGTTTTATTTTTGCCAGTTGCTTAAGTTATGGTTAATGGGGAGTCGACTGTATGACCTGAAGATATAAGCTGGAAGCACTATATCATGACGACTGTTAGTACAATTTCATAGCAGACAAAGCCATCTATTAATATTAGCTCGATTAAGTAAAAGTTCGGGGCACAAGGAGACATGCTGACTTTTAAGAAGAGTGATAGCGAGCTGGAGATGGCAACAGGACCTGCAGGTAATACACAGAGCAGGAGCCAGTTTTGAAACATGGTTCCTGTTTAAAAAAAGAATGTCCTTTCAGCCCATAACTTCTCAAATGTACTCAAGCAAAATATAAATACATTGCAAGAAACTGCAATATTTTTTAAGAAAAATTAAGTATGTGGATTAATATTAGAACAATATCCATTGGAATTAACCCTGGTCTGGTCACGTTACGATTAGAGTGTGAAGCTAAAAGACTTTGCACTTAACCATGATATATTCAGGGATGTGATGCCTTGGGATAACCAGACAAGAGAGTGCATATCAGTAAATTTATGTGTGAATTTATACTAATTGATCAACAAACACGTTAGACATTGCTTGCCCATTTTCCAAGTGGTGTTAGAAACAATGACTTTGAAGAGCCCAGATAAATTTGGAAACACCACTGCTGAGTTTCTGTCTCCCGAGTGGCATCCTGGGGGTGTCAGAAGGAAAGGCTTCTAAAGCGGGCTCTGCCTTAGCTAAGCAGCTGAGTTGTCGTGGGACCCCCTCAGCAGAGCCAAGCAGCAGCTCTGGGAACACTTATTAGAAATAGGCTCTTAAATCAAAGAATCGTATTTTGATTTTAATTTATTTCAGCAAGTTTGTTGGGTCGTTACTACCTTTGCTATATAGTCCCAGTTTAATTCTATATTTGGGAGTCACCTGGTCTCAGTTATGTGGCAACACCGTTAATGCTTCCATCATGTAAATTATTTCATACCATTGCTCTAAGATAATCAGATGACAGTATTTTTTTTTTTTTCAAAGATTTATAATTTTGAGAGAAGGTGTGTGTGTGTGTGAGAGAGAGAAGGGGGAGGGCTCAGAGCCGTCTCCATAGTTGTACGTCATCAGTTGTGACACGGTTTCATTCCACACAGGTGGGTGTGGGGGTCGCCTGGAGGCTTCCCACATGGGAGGTGAGCACCTTCCCTGCCATCCTGGTGGCTGCCAGTTGTGCTGCAGGTCAGCGTGTGGTAAGGGACATGTCTTAGATAAAAATGGACTCCTTGATAAATTGAATATAGTGTATGAGAAATGAAGGAGAGTTCCTGGATTTTGGCTTAAGTAGCTGAGGGAATAGTGGTTTAGTTTATTCAGCTGAAAAGGAATCAGGTAAAAACAAGAGTGCTATTTTTTTTTCTTTTTGTTCAAATTAAGTTTGGGATGCCACTAAGTCAATGCTGTGGTTAGAGTTAGTGGCCCATTTGCTATATGACTCAAGATTTCCAAGAAGGTGGAAATAGAAGTCTTGCCAGTCTCTAGCGTTTGAAGATACTGAAAGCCACGGTCCTGAACAGTGTCGCTGCTGGAGCGTGGCGGAGAAGGGAGCCGTACCTAAGCGCTGGGCGTGCTAACACTTACACAGGAGCATCTGCAGGGAACCAGCAGAGGAACCTGATGGGCCAGAGATGGAGGTAGGAGGAAACTGGGCGGGTGCCGGGATGTGTAATGAGGGGAAGCTTCTTTCTGCCATTGATTTCCAGTCCTCCCGCTGGTAACAGTCAAGGGCACACCCTTTCAGTAGATGTAAGCAGAGGGAGGGCGCAGGAGGATTGAATTCTTTAACGATACTCAAGCCAAATAAGAAGAAAGAAGAGTATGGTTTTTAACGTGTTTACCAGGATGCCTTGAAGATCTTACCATACTAACGCATACACCTTGATCTTTCCTTTTCTATGACTTCATAGTATTTAAAACTTAACTGCAAAGTCTAAGCTTAAACCTCCAATTTTTAGATAGGTCTTATAAAAGGACATTTAATTTATATATATACACACACACAATACCATCATGCATCACTTAATGATGGGAACATGTGAGAAATGCATCATTGGGTGATTTCGTCGTTGTGTGAACATCACAGAGGGCACTTAACGCAAACCTAGATGGGACAGCCTACTACACACCTAGGCTGTGTGGAACAGCCCATTGCCCCTGGGCTGCGAGCCAGGATAGCATGTTCCTGTTCAAAACAACAAAAGATTAAATCAAGCACAAGAGGAAATGGTGCACTCAAGACAAGAGGTGCCTAAACACAAGATGCACGAGGTTGCTGTGGGTATAACATGGCATACTGTTTGACAGTGAACTTTTTAATATGTAGAAAGAATAGACTCTAAAATAATAAAAAACATAGTATAAAAGGGCTGTCCAGAAAGTATCCAGCCATGTAACCGTTCTTGTTATATTGACAGTGACTGGATTTTTTACGGACAGCCCTTGTAGTAAATACACAAATCAGTAACACAGTGGTGTGTTATTATCAAGTATCATGTACTGTGCAGAAGTGTATGTGCTATGCTTTTATACGACTATCAGCACAGGTTTGTGTACACTGGCATCACCACTAACGTCTGGGTAATGAGTTGCACTATGACGTTACGGTGGTTACAACGTCACTAGGTGATGGGAATTTTTCAGCTCCATGGTACTCTGATGGGATCGTCGTCATTTATCCAGTTCATTATTGATTGGATGTGGTTCAGTGGCACATGACTAATAATGATATAAGGAATAAGAAGCCACCCAAACATGAACATTCCTATTGAATGAATATGTGGCACAAGCAACTTTGAGATTTAGGACTTGCCAGACTGATGGTTATAGAAAACCAGCAACCATGTTCTCAGTCAAGAAGAGAGACGTGGAAAAATGAGGGAAAAACATTCCCTCATGTAGGTCTCATGGACTCAGATGTGATAGAGTGAAACGAATGCCCTCTGACAACGCAGTGGAATGGAGACTTAGTAAAACCGTCCAGTCATAAACTCTGCCTGCTTGAATCCTTCCGCCAATTAAGCAAAAGAGCAGCTTACTTAGGTTTTATTGAGTTATAAGTAGAAAATTCAACCTGCTGTTGAACTGTGGGTCTAAAAATATTTTTTCCTGTGACTATATTTCTGAATAATTGTTCTTTACTGCCAGGAAGCAGTGAGCTGTATGAAGACTGATCGCTGAATGCTTACATTACCACCAAATTCAGATTCATATGTTAGATTGCTTGTAATTATACAACAGCTTTTAGCATCACAGAAATAGACTTTGTGCAATAATACGATGCAATTAGTCACCATAAACAAATGCATTAAAACGGTAATGACTTGAGATCAAAGTTTCTCACACTTTTGTTCACTCTGATCACTGCAGAGCGTTCTTAATGAAGGTTCGGTAGTGCAATTCACGTTCATACAGTTGAGATGTCATCTTTCATAGGTTTGTAGACTATGTCCAAATTCGTAATAACCATTTCTTGGATGGTACAGACTGCAGCAGTCCTAAACTGGCTGATTTCTATGACAAATTAAGTGCTGTAAGAGATGAGAAGAATTTAAGCTACTTAAAAAAAAATCACTGTTAGTGAAATTGTCTTAATTTTTTTTTCTCCCAGTCTGTTAGCATAAACATGCATCGATACCAAGGTTGAAGAGCTGTCTCAGGTTATGTTCTCTTAAGCTGAAATTATGCTCCAAATCCACTCAGAGTCCACTCTGTGATCGGGGGTCCCTGTGTTCCCTGGAAGGGCTCTTGTTCTCACCTGATGCTTTTGTGTGTTGTCAGGATCATTGTCTTTAGAATACATTTTCTTTGCCTTTCTTCTGTTGGGAGTGGAAACATTTTTAAGAGCAGAGTCTGTGTTAGTCTTTCATCCTGGGCCACATTCCTCCTGGAGTAGGCCTTGTGTTTCTCGTACATTGCCACACCCCTGAGGTTAATCATTGTCTTCTTTATGGGTCTCAGAATTCTGTCTACTTCATCCCGGTATACTGTTTTCCCAAGTGGCTCTATAGCATGTTGATTCCTGGCACTTTTCTCCCCCTACTCTGTTCCAAATTGTTCTAGTTTTAGATAAAAACACAGATTGCCAAAATAACTTCATGTTGGTATCGGCAAGTCTCAGGTTTTTAAGGTAAAAATTTTCCTAAGTAAAGCTGTAGGTGACTTGTATTGAACTGTCGGCATTTTCAGAATACTTGTCTTCTGTCCTCGTGTTCACGGGAGTCCGTGTCATGTGTTGATGTAACTGAAGATAAGACACTCCACTGTAGTCTGCAGGATTAAATGATATAATGTCAAGCACTGAGCAGAAATTTAAATGTCAGGGGCTGAAAGTCTACAGGGTGAAATGCAATAAAAGTGAGAGAGGGAAAAACCCAATGAGAGTCAACTGACCCCGTTCATGATTGGCTCCATTCTGAAGACTGGTTAAGGCTTCCTGAGTATACAGTAGACTCTCCATTAACTGGCACCCATGAGGATTGATAGATACTGGATAAATGTAGTATTTCTTAGTGTTTTTATTTCTGCCAGTCGCTTGAGAGTGCTGGTTGCTTGAGTTCTGGTCAATGGGAAGTCTACTGTATTAGAATTTCTCCAAATATTCTTCTATGCCTTTAATGAAATAAAACATTTTACACCAATTTCAACACCTTCATTGAAGGGAATTAGCATCATGGTTAGAATCGGGCTTCAGGGACAGCCAGTCAGGTTGGATCATTCGCCACTTCCCCTCTAAGTGATGCCATCTGCCTATCGTCTCATCTCTGACATAATAATGGTACCTGCTTCATAGGACTAATAAAAGGACTAGATGAGTTCATGCACATCAGGGCTTACAGCAGCAGCGTGTTAGCTAATGCTCGCTATCCTCAGGCGGGAAATTAGTCTCACTCCAACCAGCCTAGCTTCTAGAATGTTAGTTTTAACTTAATACCAGTAACAGGAGTCCTAGCTTTAACAGTTTCTTGCCACCTCTAATAATTATAAACAAACGTATAAAGCGCTGTTTAAAACCATATTTTCTGCACCTGTCTAAGACTTCCTCTTTAAAAAAATTACTCCAAGTGACTCTACAGAGCTCCATGGAGTGTTTGCCCAGTCAGTGGAATTGGCATTTCTGACCCACTTTGAAAACAAATGTATTTGGCTCCTTTATATTTGTTTTGCTTCCATGTGTAAGTTTCCAAACTGCCCCTTTTCTATCGACAGATACACTGTGACACAGACAGCCTCCTTGCACTATTGTCAGAAACCTTGGCAGAAAGATGCCATAAAAGTACAGTAAAAGAGAGCAGTGTTATCTTGATTTTCCGTAAGTATCTTCACGTTGGCAGTTTCGAAGGTCATTTAAAATGGAGTGATAATTCCAGGTTCCATGTTTGACATTCACTAATTAGTCGTTTGCATCGTGAAACACTGGCTCATCAAATCTGGTGTTTCTGTATGAATTTTTCTTTGAGGTGCTTCATAGAGGTGATGCATTGAGCGTTATGATGTAGTTCATCTAAAAAGGTTTAATTTAAAACATATAATGGTAGGAACTAATAAGTGTTGAACATAGACATTAAAAATCAGTTGCTAGGGGAAGCTGGGATGGCTCAGTGGGTTAAGCGCTCACTTTGCAGCCCCAGGGAATGAGGATTGAATCCCGGCCCAGGCCCGTGCGGACCCATGTGCTGAACTGGGGAGTGCCCCCAGTTCGGTTCTCACTGGGGTGAAGACCCCGGCCCAGTTCCTGCCCTGTGCAGCCCTGTGCCCACCTGTGGAATGAAACTGGAAAAACCAATGATGTGCAACTATGGAGACTGCTCTGGGCCCTCCCCCTTCTCTCTCTGTCTCTTGTCCAAAAAAAAAAAAAAAAAAAAAAAAATCTTAAAAAAAATCAGTTGCTAATAGAACTTGGGTAAAGTGAATGAGGCAGTTCATGTTTTCTGATAATTTCATCTACTGCATGGGATTTTCCATTAGAAACAGTTTAAGGGCTGGCATGCCATCCATTTATTTTGTCTAGTGATGAGTTTTCTTTCTCCAGCTTGATCTCTTGTAATAGTCTTGGGATAAGCGATAGTTAGTATCATACTGTGTAATATAAAAACACAGTTAAATCGGCATTGAAGGCATTAAGATTCAAGTAGTAGAAAGAGTGAAGGAAATAAAAGTGAATGTTCCTGGAAATAAATCACCAGGAAGGAATGCAACCAAAATCTACCATTTTTATTGTTTAGTTCCCAAAGTTCTCATTTAGTGGCAAAAAGTTGATAATGCAGTCCTCATTTCTGAAGGAGCATAAAAGTAGACCGGATACTTTAAAAAGCAGTATGGTCAGGGATAACTGCTAACACTGCTTTCTCTCTGGGAAGTCAATAAAAGAGGATTAGCAGGTTTGATACTTTTGTGCAAAATAAAATTAGATTGTTTCCCACAAATCTTGACAGGACACGAACCTGCAAATTAGAATGCCTTCTAATGTGATTACCTTGTCTTATACGATAAATCATTTCAGAAGTGAAAACTCTTAACCAGAAATAAATACATGGGGTGGCTCCAAAGTGGGTATACAGTTGAATCAATGAAACTCATCACATCTTATATGGGTACATACACACACACTGACCCAAAACAAGATAAAACTATACTGTCTACCTACTTTGGGGCCACCCTGTGTTTTCTTAGCAGAATGAAATGGTGGTCCAGGTAGAAAGTGAAATTCATATGCGCTGTGGACCACAGAATGCAATACAGGATGCATCACATCTCCTTAGATGCTGGCTTTAATATGAATGCTTGTGCATAGGACTTGAGGCTGAGTTCAGCACGTTTGTTTTAAAGACCTATTTATTTGTAATTTGAGAAATCTCATGAATTTTACTTTTTTTAAAAGGTTTGTTGCGAAATGTTTGTCCATTTTCTTATCTATTAAGACCCCAGAATAAATTTAAATAATAGGACTGAACTGTGGTTACTAACTTGTATAAATTGTGTTAAATGGTGGGTTTGAATCCTGTTTTTTGTCAGTTAACTATCTGAGCAACATTAGGCAAACCTCTAAATCAGGGACACAAAACCTACCTTGCAAGTCCATTGTGAGGATAAAAAGATTTCATGAATGCTGGTGCTCTGGTATCTAAATTATCCAAGCAGCAGCAATTTTTAAACTTACATTTATGGGGACTTCTTAAAGAGTACTTTTTATGATCCTTGGATCCTGGGGCTGCAAGATGAGCACGCAACCCGCTGAGCCCTCCTGGCTTCCCCAAAGAGTACTTTTTAGGACAAGGCAGACTGATGGATGAAATCAATTACTCCTCAGTCATACTCCCCACATATTATACTATCGTCAAGTCTTAGAAAACGTGGTTTAAATCTACCTTCTTGCTGTGTTTTCTTCTTAGCCTGCCTCTTTTATGTCTTGTCCCCACCCACCCCTTCCTGTTTTCTTGTGGCACCAGTGATTTTTAAAATGCCATTTTTCCTTAGTCTGAAAATTATGCAGTATTACCTTAGAAATTACAATTGGTACTTTAACACACCAACAGGAAAATATTACCGATATGCTCTTATTTACATATGCTCTTTAATTATCTATGTATTTTAAACCCAAGACTGTTATTATACTTTATATAGCCAATCTTCCTGTAGTTTTACCTACGTATCTTCGGCTTTCCTTGGTGAAATTCTTTCCTTTCTTCAGTAGATAACCTTCCAACTCGTCTCATTTTACTTCTGTCAGAAGAGCAAAATTACTTCCTTCCTGAAGGTCTGTTGGTAGCAGTCTCTCAATTTTGCCTGACAATGCCTTTATTTCAGCCTCATTCCTATAGGATATTTTTGCTGGATATAGAATTCTGTGTTGGTCACTATTTTCTTTCAGCATGTTGGTGTGTACTTCTGTTGTCCTTTGTCTTGTTGCTGTTGCTAAATCAGGGCTATCAGTATATGTTTGCCTCTTCGAAGATATTTTGTCCTTAAAAAAAAAATATCCATCTACTTTATATATTTTTTATTATGCAATTTCTGCATAATTTTTAAAATTTCATCTTGATCAAGATTCACCACTAAAATGATTCTTTTCACAGAATTGTTCCTAGGAAGAAAGGAATCCAAAGGTTAGGTGGTGGAGAAAGGAACATCTCTTCTAATTAGGTAGGAAAGAAATAGGTGAGAGTGGGTTTCAGTGCACTTACCCTTTGTACACTGCAAATATCTTTGATTTGGGACAGATCAGTCAGTATTTTTAGGTCTGGACCGAATGGCAAGAACAAGGGTTTACTATAATTATCACTTATTCTAATTATATTAAAACCATACTTATAAAATATTGTGAGGTCTTCACTCTGAATGTGAACAAATACATATAAAAAGGCAGTACCCTGAACAGTGAATACATTTAAGCCAAAATTTACCAACTACACAGTCACAAATAGGTTCTAAATGAAGATTTTGCTGAAAAAAAATCTACCCACTAATGCATGAAATATAAATGCATTTTAATGCACAATGTAATTTTTTTTTTTTATTTATTTTATTTTTTGACAGAGAGAGATACAGAGACAGAGACAGAGAGAGAACTGAACTGGGGGAGCTCCCAGCCCGGCACATGGTTCCGCACGGGCCGGGGCCGGGATTCGATCCCTGGTCCCTGGCGCTGCAAAGTGAGTGCTTAACCCACTGAGCCATCCCGGCTTCCCCCAATGTAATTTTTTTAAAGCATAAAACTTATGAAAACACTGGTCATAAAAATGGCATTCCGAAAAAAGTGTGTTCTGTAGACTTTTGTGTTTATTAAGAAGAGTAAGACAGAGACTATGCAAAGATAATCCAAATACCCCATGAAGAGTGGAGCCAGAGCACACTACAACGCATTTTTGAATGAAATAATAGCACAACTGAAAGGTTATGGGAAGAGAACTTGGCTCAATTTATCACGGTTAACAGTGTACATTTTTTAAAAGGATGTTTGTAGGCAGTAGTGCTTTTGTGGTTTTAGCAGGGTATCAACATTATATTGAAAAGTATCTCCATGTTACCTATTTCTTGTTAGTGGTATCATAGTTTTGCCCTAAAATTCCTCTCTCAAAGTAACCCCTTCATAAACATATATATATATATATATATATATATATATATATATATGTGTGTGTGTGTGTGTATATATATATATATAAATAAAATATACTATTATTTATAAACTTATATAAATTAGTCATGTTAACTGTTGGATCTATCTTTTAATCTTTAGATAAAAGTCACCAATTTATCCTTCCCATAATAGTCTTCCTCTACACTACCAGTTATAATTACATGTTTTAAAATGGGCAGCATTGGGATTCTATCCCCTATGAATCATTTAGTTTTCTGTTTGGGTAGGAGAATTCATCAAAGTGAATCTTCTATAACTTTTTGGTTAATCAGTTGGCTCAAGTCACATTTTTAGTCCAGACCTTTTTTGGTTGTACTTTAATAGAAAATATGTGTCCCAAAGTTATCTTTGTGGCTATACAAATGTCTGCTACCTTTTGAATATGATTTTTAGCACCAGTTTAATATTTTATAAAGAATGCAGAATATACTCTTATATTCAACTTTCTAGAGTACAGAGACATGCTTCAGGTAAAGCTAATTTTCTTGATATTGGATCAGAAATGTAAAAGATTTTACTTAATTTTTAACCTTTGTAGCTTTAAGCTCCTAATTTTTAACATTTGGTTTTTCTGTTATAATATATCTGAATAGTAATGACACACTATATTTCATTTGGAGGATGATGATATAAATACGTAACAATACTGGAAAATTTCAAATCAACCTGCTACTAACCATGAACTCTTAATACGTGGGCATTTTTTATGACTGTCACTTTTTAATGTACTAAAACATTCAATAACTTACCTGTGCATTAAATGAGAAATTAATTTTTAACAAAATTTTATTCAAAGCTTTAGGAAAATCATATTCAAAACACAGAAACAATCAGACGAGAACAGTGCTGCATAGATAGTGGTATTCGAGTTCCCTGATGCTTAGTGACTTCTTCCTAATTAAAACTTCAGTGTGCAAGTCACCGGGCAGAAAATGGTGCGGGCATCATTTTGTTTCTTTGAGGTTGAAGAGATGGCTTGGATGGTGAGTTAAACAACAAAGACTAGATTATCCCCAGTTTAATTATAGTCCCCTTCTTGTTATGTCCCAGAGGTGAGAATTCAGAATGTAAGGATTACAAGGTGGACATAGGAGGTAAATTACCTGTTAGCAGATGGCTTGGGCAGTGCCTGCGCTAATCAGATGAAACACTGAATTAAGTTTTAAAAATTACAACCACACCATTATGCTTAATTAAAATTGTCAAGATGAGTGCTTTTTTTACATGATACATTACCTGTATACAAGAAAAAAAATGACCTGTTTCCAATCCTTTGACTTTGAGTTTAAAAAAATGTTATCACTGATGGGGATTTGAAAATAATTTTCATTAACTTTATATAGATCAAAATCATTTATGAGGACTGAAAATAGCCTAAATCAATGAGAAGTTGCTAAGTTTCTTTTGTAGGATGACTTTTCAAAAGGGAAGACAATGTATTTGGAAGGAATTTGTAGCTGAATGTGGTTACCCTGAGAAGGACTGAGAACGGCCAGCACTCTGAGACCCCTGCTGGTGCATGCGGGGCGGCATTAGGCTCTAGCCTCTTGGTTCCCTACATAACAAATGGTTTGATCTGGACAATGATCTGGGCTTCTCTGCTGTGCTGGTAACAGGTCCCAGTCAAGACCCCTGAAAGTGGTGACACGTAAGCAAATTTTGCATTCCTCTCAGGCAGACTTCTTCCTTTTCTAAAAGTTTTCAGATGGTCTTGGGGACTCAAACTTACTGTTCACAAAAATATTCTTCTGTAAGCAAATTCATAGTTTTCTTAACAACAGTGAACAAGTTGTCTGGTCTACATCCTCTGATCTATGCCTAGAAAATAAGGCATTAGGAATTCTTCAGTGGCCACTGCAGCGCAGACAAGCGTTTTCTTTCTGACCAGAGGCCTAGGCACACATTCCTCAGTGCACTGCTATTTTTAACATCCTTATGCATTTAGGACTCTGCATATTTTTAGTAGAAAGTAATGCTTATTCCCAACACCTTACACATACCATAATACTTGAGAAAAGACAAAAGTGAGAGCAGCTACAGCAAGATAGTTTTTTACAAGTAAAAACACAGTGTACAAAACCTGGCAAGTTAGTGATGACGGGTGTGGGACAGGCTCTCAGGAACAGTGTGCTCCGGGCCCCACATTAGGACTTGACGAGTTTGAAGCCCTGTCCCGTGTCCAGCACCGTTGGAAGGAACCAGCTCATTTTCAACCGTCTCAAGCACCGGAAACAGCTCTTGCAGACCCAGAAAAGGTTCAGGCCACACAGCCAGTTGGCCAGGTGCACGAGTGGGTAGGTGGCACGGGGGAAGTGCAGCATCCAGTGCTTGGCCACATCGCTGCCGGTCGGCAGGTGCAGCGTGTAGTCGCTCCACTGCTTGGACACGCCGTACATGGCCCTCACGGGGCGCCCCTTCCCAGCCCAGCACACGCTGCTGCCAGGGTTGCAGTTGTATTCCACCCAGTCCTTGGTGAAGTCGCCGAGCTGCGGCGGGCTGGCCTCCTCGACGTCCAGTGACCGCACCAGCTCCGCTCCTTGCACGGCGACGTACTGGTCGCTGACCTTCCTCACCTCCCTCACCCACGGCGCGGAATTCTCGCTGTCCAGCACAATGATCAGGCGGGAGCAGAAGGAGCCGTTCTTCTCTCTCCACCATTCCAGCAGCGTGTCCAGGCGGAGCACGTCTCCACCTGCGAACACAGACAGTCCTCAGGGCAGCAACCTCTGAAGCCCCACTAAGAACGCTCCTTTGTCACAAGCGCATTTCTGTTAGTGCTTGGAATTAGGCATGTGAGCAAGAAAACAGAGCCTGCCTCTCAAAGTACCTTTTCAGACAATCCTTCAACCTCAAGTAAAAACAAAATCTCAACCATCCTGCTGCTCACATAAAAATGAGATATGCTATAATGAAGCACGGAAATTGTTTTATAAAGTTAAACTTGGTGAAATAAAATTATAAAGGAACGCCACTCTTCTATTTAAGCAGCAGCAAGAACAGTTCATGGGCTAAATCCAACCTGCTACCTGTTGTGGTATAGACTGAGATCTAAGAATTGATTTTACATTTTTACATGGTTGAAAAAAATCCAAAGAACAGTATTTTGTGACATGGAGAAATGATAGGAAACTTAAATTTCATGTGATGGTTACTATAAATAATATTCATTTACAGTCCATCTATTGCTGTTTTTCAACTACAGGACAGAGCTGAGGAGGTGACACAGACCTTACAACCCTTAAAAGCCAGAGGTAAGTGGGCCCTTACCAAAAACGTCTGCCAACCCTGTTCTAGGCCGCTGATAAAATGGTGCCTTAGTCTCATATGTGGGTAGCTATTGCATGAAAAAGCTCTTTATCCCTGTACTGAGAATGAGTTTAGAATCAATTTATTTTTAAATCAGTTTTATACCTGAAAAACAACAAAGGATTAAAAGTAGTTTACCCAAAAAGGTCTAAGGTAAGTTTGACCTTGAATCCTTTTAGCTAATAGGCTGTCCATCTGATTCACTGTGGATAGTTATACATTAATTTTGATTTTTAAATATGCTAATTTTGACTTTTAAATGTTACATGAAAATATCTTGATTATTTTTTATTATCTCTATTATTTATGCAGAATATACATTTCCACCAAAAGCAACTATCCTCTTTGCTGAACTATCAAAATAACATTATTGGAGTGAGAAAGAATACTTTAGAATTTGGATTCTATTGTTGCTATGACCTCTGAAGTCAGGGTGTGTCATAATCTTTATGGATAATTAGTTTTATTCATCAACCTGCTATATTTTAGACGCTGACAAGAAAAAACTTGTTCCATAAATTGGTCTTACACATATCACCTCAAAGGCACCATTCAACACGTCTCCACATGTTACTAATGTGCTATTTCACAGACACTCCTGAAGATACCTTTTCAAAAACGGTCAAATGTTAACTTTTCATGATTACCAATTCTATTAAATTTCTCTAGAGATCAGAAGATGACATAAATTACAGGAGCTATTATATACATTCTATCCACCACAAAACATCACTATCTAACTTGCCTTCTACAACTATTTCAATAAATATTCTTCTGCACATGCTACACTAATTCTCTTATGTACATGCTCTTTAGAGATCAACAAGAGATTTAAAATAGCATTAAAGCCTTTAAAACTGACTACAGTAGACTCTCAGCTAACCAGCACCCATGGGGATTGGTAGATGCTGGATAAATTAAGTAGACCCTCCATCAACTGGAACTCAAGCACCCAGCAAAATGCTTGCGATTTTGCAGGTTGTCTGAGTTCCAGTAAATAGATAGTCTACTATATTTCTCTTCTCTTGTTTTGCTCTGCTTTCTCCTATGAATTGGTTCTTGGCTTTTGGCCCAAATGCAAAGTACTTACATTTATCTCAAATAACAGCCATCTGATGCAGTCCAAGTAACTGAGATGGCCTTTAAAAGGCTCTGTCTGTGACAAAGTGCTTTATAGATTATCTAAAATTTTTTCATTTATTTCTATCTTTTGTCATTACCAGCATTGTTTTTTACCCTCAAGCATCACATTCCATACAAAACCCCATAAGTCTAGTAAGACTACGTATTCTAAGAAGTACGGTGAGTAAAGGTGTGGGATAAAGGGCAATTATACAAGGGCTGTCTGGAAAACTCCAGTTATAAATGCCTCTATTTTTCTTATTCCATGGCTGGATACTCTCCAGACAGCCCTGGTAGACTCTTTTTTCACCGTAATATTTAGTCCTGAACCTGCTCCTGACTTGCTAACTCAAGTGACATGCAGTTATGATGTTTCCAGTTTTAGAGGTTTTTAAAGGTAACTATGAAGTCCTCAGAGCTTATTCTCTTTGTCACTTGGTTTAGAATGAATCAAACCACCTTCCTCAGAGCAGGGGAGCAATACCATTTCTGAGGCACCAGCAACCCCGAAAAGAACACACACTAAACTACTTCGTGAAAAAAACCAGGATTAATTAAACCTAAATGACCTGTTTCTAATCTAAAATAAGAAAATTATCTTTTTATTCATGATGATGCATTCAATGATTGCTCTATCCATCAGTTATCTGAGTGTCCCCTATTATGTGTTAGGCTCTGTTCTAGGTGCTGAGCAAATAAATCACAAAACAAAGCCCTTGACATTACAGGGTGTCTATTCTAGTTGAGAAGACCAACAAATTTACATATAATACACAGAGAGCTCCTGTCTCCCTTGGCAGGGAGATTTGATACTATCCCCTCATTTAACAGATGGGAAGAGTAAAATAACTTGCCTAAGAGGAAACTACTGTGGCAAATTTGGACCAAAGCCACGTCTCCTGAGCCAAGTGCTTCTCCCATGGCTACACGCTGCCTGCTATTTAGAGCTGTGGTGGGCCTTCTACTGTGAACGTGTAGAACTGTGCATGCGAAGGGTATTAAAGTCAGCATGTACAACATTTAAAGACTAGTCAAGTAAGTTCACCAGCTTCTGAAAATGTTACTGTACTTCATACTTCTGAAAATACTTTAAAAGGAAACGGATTATAACAGATTTTTTCCTTCCAATAATTGTAAGACAAAACCCTCAAAACCTTTGGGGATCACTAAAATTACACTGAACGGGTGTACACACCAGAGGAGAGCAAACAGTCATGTGGATGCCTGTAGGCTGCGAGGTGGAGAATTTGAGAATTCTGGAAATATACCATTTGGTGTGAAGGACAGTGTTCCACCACAGGTGAGTTGCCACGGCAGCCACACTGCCCGAGGTGCCTTACCTGCCAGCGCCCACTCTCCTGAGCCGTGCGTGTGCCCACTGTAATACAGGACATACGTGTCATGTCGGGGCCCATCCACAGTCCGAAGTTCAAGGAACGCTTTCAGTTTGGAATGTAGAGTATCAAAGGAGAGTCCGCTGGTGGAATAGTCACACCCATAGGTCTCAATCATGTGATATGCAAAGAATCTTTGGATGGCGTTGAGCATGCCAGTCGACCTCAAATTTAGCTCCTGCACATGTTCTGGTGGGAGAAGGGTTGGCTGACTGTCGGGACTGAAGAAAAATAAGGAGAGGTTACTTTGGTGTTTAAGAAGCAGTCATTCAATGCCACATTTTAATCCTTTATTATAATTAATTATCTAAGAATCATAATCGTTGCTACTAACTCCGTGGCAGGATTTAAAAAAAAATCATCTTTTCTAAAATTCCTTTAGTACTAAGAACTAAGCTGTGAAAAAATCAAAGCCTCGTTTCTAAATATTCTATTATCAATAAAACAATCACTAAACTGAAAGCTGGGAGAACAATACCTCCAAATGTATATGAGGGCTATCCGGAAAGTATCCAGCCCTCATGTAGCACTATAGTCTTCATTCTTTATTCATATCTTCTCACCTAATCACATGTATTGGACATTTTTAAAGCAAAATTATACTAATCTTACCCCAAAAGTGTATCATGAAAACTTTTCTTTCTTGAGAAAAAAAAGATTTAAGAAAATATGGAAGCAATATTTTAAATTATATATATATATATTTTTTTTGTATTGAAAAAAAGAGTCTTTATAAGGTTGTGTTAAGTTTTACTAATCTAAGGTACATACATTATAAAAGAATGACCTATTAGTAAATGCCGTATATTACTGAATACTAATTAGACTTAGATCTGATCCTGGAACAGATGTAAAACGGCACTCTAGTAGAGATGGTTAACACCCGGTCCTACCACTAGCAGAATCAAAATACTACCAATACTGAAGGGGGAAAAAATCAACACTCCTTTCCAGAAAAGGAATTTCGACCAGAAATTTTGAAAACTTTACATTTTGCTTCATGTATTATCAATACTATTCCGATAACACTTTAGTTTTCATTAAAAGAATAAAAATTATGTTCCATATTTCTAACATTTAACAGTCACAAAAAAGTAAACAAAATTGTAATGGAATAAAAATCTATTCCGATAACACTTTAGTTTTCATTAAAAGAATAAAATTATGTTCCATATTTCTAACATTTAACAGTCACAAAAAAGTAAACAAAATTATAGTGGAATAAAAAATCTAACTGTGCAAATTACTTTTTCACATCTTCTTTCTGTAGAGTTGTCACAGATCAGACCTTTCTAAAACTATTTTCCTTCTCATGAGAATCTTCAACTTTTTATAAGCCTTTAACATGGAGGAAAATATTTAATACAAATAGTCTATTTGGGGGTCTATTGCCAAATATTTTAAATCAGATAAAACCTTTTTAATTTCAGGGCTCCCCCACCCCACCCAAAGGAAAGTATGTCATCAGAATTCATTAATGGGAAATAACTAATTTTTCCTATTTCAAAGGAACTTAGCTGTATAAAAGAAAAATTTTAAATGTGGCAATATTTACAGATTCAGACAGATCTGCCACTTGTTATTGGGGTTAGAAGTTAATTCAAAATAAAACTAATCACATATATACTTATCAATAAATATATATACATAATACATTATACATTGCCAATCTCCTGGATTGGTATCTGCATGACATTTTCCAGGGGGCAGTGTTTTTATATTCATACTTTCATTAGCTCTTCTTCACATTCCTCTGAGCTGGGCAGAATAGGTTTGTTATTTGCATTTCAGATAGAGATGCTGGTGCTCAGGAAGCTACGAATGGCCTAAGGTAAGTAACGCAGGACTAGAATGTAGAATGCTCAGGCTCAGTGTCCATTCCATTATATTTCACCATGTTGTTTTACGGGACATTATCACTCTCTAAAGAAAAAACAGGCTGTTTCCTTAGAAAATTCAGTATTTCCTGATTTCTAGCTAAAATATAAGCTACTCACATTTATCCAAAAAAAAAAAAAAAATTTTTTTAAATGAACCCTTAAGATATTATTCCTCATAAAGGCTTATAAACACTTAAGATAACAACAGCATTATTTTGATAATATAGTTTTGAAAAAATAAGCTCTCACAATTTATATTCATAGTCCTACAAATACTAAGAAAATGCTGAGTCATGCAGTTACCATGAGTTACTGTACCTGCAGAAGTTGGTGGGAATCACAATCGCGTATCCAACAGATGTGCCTCCTAAACAGCTCCCCAGCTCGTGGAAGAGCCCGTGAGCCATGGACTCCAACGGCAACACAATCAGAAACATGCTCAAGAAGATCCCATTTGTTGGCTAAAATCAATTTAAAACATCATGTTTCTATGGTGCAACTGCATTTAAGTGTGTGCATATGTGTGTATATATATATATATATATTTACATACATGCATAACTACTTAACGTTTTTGGCCACTAGTTCCAAAGAAAATTAAAAGGATGATGAGTGACCTAAAAACAATTATGAGTTGAAGCAAACAAGAATATATGGATAAGGAATGATCTCTCAAGTTCTTGGAAGTCATGGTAAAACAAATACAATGCATATTTTTAAAATTTGCCAGATAACAACCCACTTAAACTATAACAGAAAACAAAAACATAACCACTCTTGATATGATTGAGAAAAAGCCAGAAAAGAAATCCTTTCCCTTTAAAACTTGCGTGCCCTAAATGAGGGGTGTCCAACCTTTGGCTTCCCTGGGCCACACAGGAAGAATTGTTTTGGGCCACACATACAATACACTCACAGCATCCGTCACGTTGTAGTAAGTGCTTGCTTGCCTGCCTGCTCCCCGTACCATCAGACTGTGCATTCACCCTGAGATGAGCACGGAGGACTGTACCTGACACACAGTGCAGCCAATAAATGGTCCTAGAAGATTGGGTTTATTAATTGTATAAACTCCAACCATGGTTTTAAAAAAGAATTATTTTTGATCGATTCTGTGGGCAGCAAATGTGTCATAAAGCCCATTTTCCCTTTCTTAGGAGAGCCTCTACTCTGTAATGTTATGCATCTAGTCACCTTTTACATAAAATCTTCAGGGAAATGGCCAAGTGCTATAGTGAGACCAGGGGGCTAGACAGGGTTGGTCATCTGGCTGTAACAGTCACTGGCTATTCACAGTGACTCTGGATATGTTTCCTTTGGCTTTCAGTTTCTTCATGTGTAAAATGAATGGATTAAAGTACAGTCTCTAAGCACCCTTCAAATGTGAATATTCTAACAATATTTAATCTATTACTGCTTCACTAATGAACAGTCAGAAGGTGGGAGGCATGTCATATGCTGAGTATTCCTAACATCGTGGTACCTGTATGCTGGAGATCAACCTGAGCTATCCTATCAACAGTCACTCAGTACTTCCAAGAACGAAATTAAACAAGTGCCAAAAAAGACTCCTTTTGAAGTCAGGAACTTGACCTTTCAATTCTAATAATTCAACACTTGAAGCAAGCATTTAATCACACACCATAGGCAATAACATAAACTATAAGCTCACCTGCCAGGAAACTGCTCCCAAAATCGCTGTTGCAAGAAGACTAAAAAAAACTAACTGTTCTGAAATTAAGCAAAAATGGCGCATGCCTTTGGATGCCATGATTCTATCAAGGCTGTTGTTATCTACCCTGTGGGTAAAATACACTTTATGGCAGTCATTTAATTTGGTATGGAATCCCCAAAGAGTTAAAAGAAAAATAATATGGCAAATCATCCAGAAAATTCCAAAAATGGAAAAGCCTGGTATTACGAAATACCAGAGATGAGTGTCTCTAAGTTTAAATGCTGAAAGCATGAAAAACGTAAGCTCAATCATCCCAGTGAAAACGACCGAGAGCCTTCTGCAGATTCTCCCGCGGTACAGAAAGGGTTTCCACCTCTCAGTCACTGACAGTCCACTGAAATAAATGTCAAGGAAAGGATCAGTTACCAGGCAAATGAAAAAACAAGCAAATGCAATGGGATTTTTAGGAGTTTCCAATGAGGAGAAAAACAGTAAGGTTACAAAAATAACCAAGTTTGGAATGGCGAGGAAGGACTTCATTCTCAGGTCAATGATCAGCATGGCCAACGCCACCACAAGTAAGATGACGCTCAGAGACTTCTCCACCAGCATGGTGGTGCTGGCGATGGCAAAGCCCACGAGCTCCAGAAATTCAACGGTGGTCAGCAATGTGGGCCGATGACGGACGTAACCGGAAATCCTCTCCACCAACGTGCATAACACCCTCAATACTATGGATGTTAGAAGCAGGCATTTGGTGGATTCTTCTTTCACATCATTTTTAAAGGATGAATTATCAAGAAAACACAGGAGGCCAAGCAAGAATCCAAACCAAAGATTGGAGAGACTTAAACTTGCTGCTTCCATTGAAAAATAGTAATAGAGTATGCTGGCAATTCCAAGAACAAACAGGCCGAGAATGAAAATTACCAAAATTAAGGAATTCGCTGTTTTTTCCCATCTTACATAAAGACCTAAACATATAGCAACCAGTAAATTGATTCTGGCCAAATAGCCAAGATAACGCACTGAAGAATGCATGTTCACTTCTTTGTTTACTTCTTCCAGTCTTGTCATTGCTAAATACAGACAATGACTGAAGCAGTAACGCAGTGAGTTACACATGTAATCTGGCAATCCGGCTCTCCCCCAATGTCACAAAAAGCAACCGCTTGTCTTTCATCCAGCAAATCCCTTGTAGCTGTAACTCCTATTTCAGCATTTTCTCTGGTGGGATTTGGTGTAGAGTGATCTAAAAAGAAGAAAATACATTTCAGTGTTAATTTTATATAAGTAACCTTTCACATGTAGCTTCTTCACACAAAGTATTGAATAAGTTGAGAACTAAAGTTTCTTCTGAAACCCAGTTTAAAACCTGACTTGCATGTATCTTACTGGTAACTGTCTCTGGTTCAAAAACTCAGTTTACCCAAATCAAAAAAGCTGTGCTTTCTACTCACCATATACAGTACTAAGATTATATAACTAAATTTCCACCAATGCAACTTTTTCAGGGGTGGTGAGGAATTCGCCTAATTCAGGGGTGGGAAATTGTTTTGGCTCGGGGGCCTCTTTGTGGAAACGAAGGTTAGGGGAGGGCCAAGCCTTTTAAAATGATTGCATTTATTAGTTAACTTTGCATTTCAGAAAAGATATAAATTGTATCATAAAAATCTGATGTCTTGGTGGGCCGCAGTTTGCCCACCCCTGGCCTAATTCATTCTTACTCCAACATCTAGTTTTTCAACCAGAGGTAAGTTATTCAACTTAGCTTAGATTGTAGCACATGGGTTTGGCACAATGAAAGGCCATTTAGATCTTAAATAAAATGAGGGATTTCATCATTACCTCTAATTTGAAAAGCACCAGTATCCAATGCTAGCAATCATTACTACTTGCCTAATATCCTCTATAGCTTTTTACAAGGCAGCTAGCTCTAAAACAACAAAGCATTACAATCCTTTTCAATCGGTCTTCCACTATTGGGGAATTACTTGAGGGGAAGGTAAAAACGGGACAGAGAACCTGCACATGGGAAAAGTTAGTCACTGCCAGAGTCTGTTTTATAAAACCTTAAGCTTCCTCTCCTTCACCACCAAGTACTGTGCACTCTTCTTCCTACATACCTCACCTCTTAAATGTGCGTACTTCTTTCTATCCTCAAGGTCACAATCCCAATTTGGCCACTACCGGCTCATGCTTGACCAGCTCCCTGTAGCCACTCTTGCCCTTCTCCAAGAAGTGTCCTTTTTAGGACCAAAATCTGTCATGCCACTCTGCTATGTGAAACCCTCCAATGGCTTTCCATCACCCTTAGCAATAAGGTCTAAATTCCTTAAAATGAATGCCTTATATTCTTGTAAGTATCTCCACATTGGACGTGAGTAACTCTCCCACCGTACAAACTAAACTCCCTCTTGAACTTCGTTTTCCAGCCACACTGACCTTTCAATTCTGAACCAACGCTGTTCCCGCGACAGGTGCACTCCCTTCCCTCCTGCCGGTCCCACCCCAGCCCTCACACCTGGCTCAACCCCTCCTCTCAGGTCTCAGCTTAGACCATTTTCTGAGGGAGATTCACCCCTGACTTACCATGTATGATTCCTGTCCTTGCTCTACACACAAGAGCGAAATACTGGTCACATGTCTGCATACCCCACTAGAGGACAAGCTCTGTAAATGCCCAATGTCTAGCACCAAGTGGGTAGTTAAGTATTTGTTGGAATATCTATAGACCGGTATGGAAATAATTATATTAATATTTAATAATGCCAGTGACTGGACACTTCACTTATTAACAGGCACAGAGAATAAAGTAGTTTCCTAACATCCCATCGCTCATGAGCAGAGCTGAGAGCTAAGGGGAGTGTCCCTCAGTTCCTGGCTTGTTTCTCTCGGCCTTCCTCCAGCCTTCACTGAACTCACCCAAACTCCTCTCAATCAGTACGTTCTCTTCCAGGTCCTACTTCTAGGGCAGGGGTGGCGAACCTGTGGCACGCGTGCCCAAAGTGGCACGCGGAGCTGTGGATACCATTTTAAAAATTATTGTTTATGCTCTTATAGACATAAAAATAATCGATACCTCGATCTCACTCGATGGGTTGGCACGAGAGTCGAGCGAGTATACTCTTATTTCATAAACTTTGGCACTCCATCGCCAAAAGGTTCGCCACCCCTGTCTAGGGCATGGCTCACGAAGGGCGTCCAGGAGCCCCTGTATCACGTGCATCACCTTTCTATCCAAAAGGTGGACGAGTCATACTGAGCTGCCAGGGGCCGGGAGCTCCAGGGCTTCGGTTCTACGTCCCTCACAGCAACTCTCGGGGCGTATCTCACGAGGGGAGCGGCGCCTCCGTCGGGAGGGCCGAGCAGGAGCCCGGCAGCCCCCGACCCCCACGCGGCCCCTCTACTTCGGGAGAAGGCGATGGTAGCCGGGCGCCCAGCGGCACGGGGCCCGGGTCGCTGCAGCCCCGCCGGCACCCGCTCCCGCGTCGGGTGTCCCTACTGGCCCCGGGAAGCCGGTGGCCGGGGCGCAGGGCCCAGCCTGCGCGGCGCCCCGGGGCGGTGTCTGTAACCCCGGCCAGCGGTGCGCCTCGAACCCCTACCTGACTCGGCCGCCGCCGCCGCCGGGCCACCACCGTCCTCGGCTCTCGGGAGTGGGCTCCGGGGGCAGCGCGAGAAAAGGAGGGCCCTTGGGGCTGGGCCCACGACGCGGAACCGGGAGCCAGGCCCGCCGAAGGGCCTCCGGGGCTGGGCCTGCGGACTTGGGACCGGGAGCTCGCACGCCAAGGGGGACGCGGGCCCGAGGCCGCATGCACTAGCGCGGGCCGGTGGCTCCGGGCACTTGCTTCGTTGCCGGCCGAGTCGCGGCCGCCATGTTTACGGCGCGCCGAGTGCGCGGCGGTACGGAACGCCGCCGGGGTCACGTCACGTCGCGCCGCGCTGCGCCGCGCGCTTCCTTCCGCGCCCGCCCGAGACGCGGGTCCCAGGCGCGCGAGCCGCGGCACCTGCGGAGCAGTGAGCGCGCAGCTTCCCTTCGCCTCCCGAGGCCTGCAGGTCAGCGGCGGGGAACTGGGAGCCGGAAGCCCACGGAGGAGCAAGACCGAGCGTTCCCAGGAAGCGTCCAGGCCGCCGCCTCGCTGTACCGAGACTGGGGCGCGCCGGGCGGGACCGCCACACGTGGACTGCGGACACGGCAGGAGGCGTTGGTGCTCGTGAATTCCTTGGGCATCATCATAATATACGGCTTAGCTCCTGAGGCTCGCCTTCAGAGCCGTTCTGGCCTCCCTTTTCTAAGATTGCCTTAAATATACCGCCAGCGTCTTCACCGACAACCGCCACCCCTGCCCTTAACACCAAAGTGACCAGATTTTAACATTGGTAAAGCGGGACACCATTGACCAGGGGGAGGGGGTTCTTGATTAAAAATCTGGTCTATCTCCCACTGTTCCCTAGCTTGTGCATGCTTTCCAAAAATCGGGACTTTTTTAAAACGCCGTGGGATGCGGGACAAATTGTTAAAAATCGGGACGTCTGGTCACCTTACCTTACACGTCCACCGGCCTCGAATCCGGAGGCTTCTTCGATTTCCAGCGGTGATTCTCATTTGTACTCTGAACGCACCAAGTAAACAAACGTAGGGGGATGACTCGGACACAGCGTTTCACAACAGCTGGGGAGCGGGACGGTCTTGGGGTTTGCATCCTGGTTCCTCCGTCTAAAATACGGTAGTCACCTTGCAAAGTTGTGACTATACAGTAAAACAGTATCTAATATATAAATATAAGTATATATATATATATTTTCCCTGGCATAAGGTAGGCCTTCAAAGAGTGAATTCCCTTCCCCTCCTAAAGCAGCCCTGCTTCCTGCCTGCCTTCTCTCCTAACCATCGTTTGTAGCTCTTAGGAAGCTGTTAAATTTCTGAACCCGTTTCCTCATATGTAAATGAATGCTCATAACACCTACCTTACAGAGTTGTAGAGATTAAATAAGGTGATGTATGTAACAAAAAATCCTTAGAACCTTTGGTTTCTTCCCCTTCAGGACAAAGCTCAAATCCGGAAACTGGTATAGATGTTCTGTAATCTGGCTCCTTTTTACCTAGTGTTTTGACTACCCACTGCACGCCCCCTACTCTGCACCTCAGCGTGCCCTCGTTTCCTCAAATGCAGGCAACAAGTTTGGGTTTCCACACCATTAAATCAGCCAAGCACAGTGCCTGATACATAGCTGGCGCTTAAATATTAAATAGTTCACAATAGGGTCTCAGAATCACTAGTTCCTCTCACTTATTTTCAGTTACTGTTAGGGATACGCTTGTCCTGTCTCCCCTAATAAGAGTGAATTTTTTCATTTAATAGACATTGAGAATCAGGGTGGGCAGCTTATCTATAGCAATGAAGCACTGTCAGATGCCTCATATGTAAATGAAGTTTGAGTTAGATTCTCTCCAGACTCCTGTTTAAATGCAGTCACTACCCAACTCCCAAATCTGGAACACTGGCTCTCTGGGAAACCATCCAATCTCCAAACTACAGGCTAAATCAAGCTCGTCCAACCTGTGGCTGGTGGGCCACATGCGGCCCAGGACAGCTTTGAATATGGTCCAACACAAATTAGTAAGCTTTCTTAAAACATTACCTTTTTTCTTTTTTTGCGATTTGTTTTTTCATCAGCTGTCGTTAGTGTGTTTCACGTGTGGCCCAAGACAGGTCTTCCATTGTGGCCAAAAGGGAAGCCTAAAGGTTGGCCACCCCAGTGCTAGATGTTTCTACTTGAATACATTGTCATAATTTCTAATTCAACTTACTTTTAATGGACATTTATCTTTTATTTCTTTTTCATTTCCACCCCCCCTTGAACCCCTCCTTCTGTGTTTAGAGGGTAGTCTGTTGGCTGACAACTCGTTGAACACTCGCTGAGCCAATCACGTGCCTCAGCAGGAAGCTATTCACAAAAAAGGCAGAGAGCTGGGCTCCCTGAGGCAGGGGGGGCTCTTGGGCAGGAGGGAGTGGTTCTAGTGCTGGCACCAGCCTTCCCTACTAAGCGATTTGTGAGGTATTGTTACCGGCTCAGGTGCTGCATGCGCCTCCAACAACTGAGAGACAATTCGGTGGAAAGAAATGTAGGGTGATTCAAAATGCCCGAATTCTGGGAGTATGGCCAGCTCCAGTCCAAAGGCCATCTTTCCATCCCAGCCTGGCTGGGCCAGGCCAGGCCACAGAAGTTGCATAGACACAAAAGAGGCAGAACAAAGGAAAGGGGGGAGGTGCCCCAGCAGTTCCTGGGTGATTTGAAAAAGAAGGCACCTCCCAGAGTCTAGCTAGTGTTAGGGGTGAGAGTGGTTCCAGAGCAGTCATTAAGGCTGGTATGCATACAGCCTTGGGCAAACAGTCATTAAGGAGGGAAGCAAAGAAGAAAGATTTGTTAAAAGTCTTAAAATTATGTTGTTGAATCAAGCTAACCTTAGGGTGTTAGAACCTGAAGAGAGAGAATACAATGTCACCCTTACTGTAGCATTAAATTTGAGACTGGCTTTCACTGCAGGACACTCCTAGCAGCACAGGAGGAGACAGCGCTCACCAATCAATCTGTAGTTGTTGGAAGGCTCCCAGTATTTATATTGTGAAGGCCGAGTGATGTTCGTTTTCATCCACCATATTTCTTGCATTTGTTTCCATTCAACTTCCACGGCCATTACCCTAGTTGAGGCCCTAACAGCTGACTTACATGGGTAACAGGCATGCATGATGTCAGTCTCACCCTAGACCGATCCATCACACAGGCCCTGGCTGATAATCTCAGAGCACCCTCTGGGGCACTTGGATTAGCACCAATGACTTCTACGGGCTATGGAATAAAGTCTAAACTCAGTCTGGCACCTGAGGCCCTCCAGGGCATGATCTGTAAACCCCCCTGGTCTGTGCGCTATTTACCTTGAAATTAGAACTATCTGGGTCAATCCTGGCGTCTGGCACATCCACAGCCAAACACCAAGATCTAAAATAGCCACCTGGGAACCATTTCAGTGCCGGGTTTTCAAGCAGTTATAGAAGGGCAGAGCAAAGACCACCCATTATTCTGCAGGACTGACTTCTATGCAGGCAAGGTCTTCGACAAACAGCATGACAATGGGGGAAATCACTTGGGATCTTGGGATCTCAGGGAATCAATTTGTGAAATTAAGCGGTTAGATGAACTCAGCTTGATGTTCAAGTTCTAAATTGCTTTCCCATTCTGAAATCACAAGTCAAAAACCGCAAAACTGCCAGTTTACAAGTAATAGACAACAAATATTAGAAAATTTAAAATTTTTAATAAATGTGCTTTGTTCACAAAATGTGAAAAAATACAACAAACACAAACATACATGTTCAGGTATGCCACCTCCCACCATTTGGCAACTACGATATAAACCACTTGATCCTGAAGAATCTAACCAAATGATCATTTGTTTTTGAAACGCCAAATAATTTCGCACAATCCTGTTTGTGAAGATGATAGGCAGCCCCTTAACTTCGTTATATCCGAATGAAATCATTCTCAAGAGTACCCATACAGTATTAGAAGGCTCTATTAACTTCTCTTGTCATTACACATATAATCTGGCACCTAGACGCACGACTGTTTCTATTTTAATACAGACCTTCAATTGGCTTTGGTGGAATATGCATTCATTTAAATCCTGTGCCGAACTAATTTGAACAAGCTGACTTCATAGTAACAAATGATACTTATAAATTCAAACAAAGTTAAACTACGTGGGAGTACAGGTTTTATAAAGATATTTTTCTGTAAAGTACTACTTAAAATACACATGCACACTTCAGAGATAAGCAGAATCAACATCTGTAAACAATCAGGAGAATGTATAGCACCAACATTTTAGCTGTAACTTGAAGGGGGACTCCAAGGTGGGACTTACACCAGCCTGTCCAAAACACGGCTTTCATTTCCTTTCAAAGCATTTTCATTTGGTATATTGTTTTCTTTGCCCTTAACATAGTATTTAGTCAATCAGAGAAAACAAACAAAATGGTAAAGGAAGAACCACCAAGCCAAGTTTTGTGTTAGCCTGAACACAGTGGTAGTTTTCTTCTTTTGGGGGAGCTACGAGAGACCCGCAGTGCTTAACTGGAAAGAAAAGTCAAGCCTAATTATTAAGGTACCTTATGCTATTGAAAGTAAATGAAAAATTTCAAGTTACTTCTGGCATATTTAAGCAACCAATATTTATTGCATGTCATTAACTGACCTTTTTAGGTTAATTACAATCATTACTTTTGTTAATTTAGAATGTGAAATTTAATTTGAAATATCGGGTACACACTCAACCATTTACATCTTAAAGGATAAATTCTGTATTTCTAAGTAAGGTTTCACATTCAAAGTTAACTACAGCAATTCACAATAAGCACAAAAACATCAGTTTACCAGTAAAGAAGTACAGTTTATGAATTTTAGGGTCAACTATTGAAAATGCAAGTTTCCTTTAAAAACACACACACGTACATTATTCATGAAATCTGAAACTGTGATATTTCAGTGCAAAAACCTCAGTATGAGGTAATTTTAATGTAATAACCACTTGAAAAAAAATCCACACAGTGGCACTCTTAAAAATGATAATTTACATGACAACTGCTGGCTGACAAGACAATGTGGGCTAGATGTTCTTAGCTACTTAAACTAAATTTTGTCTTGTTTGGACATAAATTTCTCTTTAATCACTTGCTTCTGATTCAGAAACACAGAAAGGCATTTGTCAATGTGGAAAGGGAAAATTCCCACAGCCTACTAATGGTTTATATTGTCAAAGAAAATCTTTAGCTAGAATTTAGATAGAAATAAGAATACCGAAAGGTTACAGCAAAGGGGGCATTCAGTGTTTTCTATATAACGTCAGACTTGTAGTGCAGCACTGCCTAAGGGAAAGGTGAGAACCCCTCATCAAGGTTGGTCTAGAAAATACCAGCTCTCTTACAAGTGCAGGCCCTTTCACAAAGCTGTCTCAGGTCAGTGTCGAGTAGTATATTGTTCCTTGCTTAAACAGAACATTTTGTAAAGGAAACCTAAGTTTAAAAAAGTATAAGTGAACTCTCACAGTTAACTATACTTAACACCAAGGCCCAAATCAATTAGAAATATGAAAATTTTACTTTGGCAATGGCGTTTATTGTACTGCGCTAATCAAATTACAATATATACTTTGGGGAAAATCTCTCCCCCAATGTCTGATGTTGCCAAATGAGCAAGAACAAGGAAAAAAATGATCAATCCCCAAAAGTTCAGGAAATGTTGGATTATCAGACAAAACTGAACACAGAAACTAGCTTTCTATAACATATAACAAAGAGTAAGTGCATCACTAAATAACTAAACCAATCTACCTGTGTCACATTTAATTTGTGAATCATCAAAGTGAAATCTACAGCTTTCTACATATCTTAGCTTCTTACCGCAATGGTTTATAAAGTCAACATTGAAAAGATGGAAAAAAGAAAAACACACAGCAAATTAGGCTTCATTTTTCACAATAACACTAAAGAGAAAAAGGTACCTTTCTATATCTTAGTGCTAAATGCTAAAGTAACAGTGGTTTCTGCTATACAGGAGTCACTCTGCACAAAACTTTAAGCTTTCTATATAAGAATAAATTTTAAAATCCAGAAGTAGAAAAAAATAGCAAACTCTGTAAACCTGTGCATTTCTTGTATGCACACCAGGTTTTAAGTACGGAGTTCGTGTTAGTACTTCTGATTAGTGTCGGCAATTAGTTTAGGAGTCTGGACTGAAAGGGCCTTTGCTCTCAAATTAACTTAAGAGTAATATGGGATCTTCTAGCTCATAGAAAGGAACGGAGCTGGCTTGGCTTTCTCCAGAATCGGAGTCGTATGGAGCATCGGGGAGCTCTGTGAAACCATATGCTAGTTGTTCATCTTCTATATCTGACCGGATGTAGCAGGAGGGGTTAGAAAACTCTTCTTCTTCTATACTGTTGAAATCTTGAGGAATATATAACATCCCTGGGTAGTTCCTACTAACCAAGTCGCTTGTGGTTTTCAGGGAGATTTTCCTAAATGCCATCAGATGCATATGTGAAAATTTTGAATACTTGAAACGTTTAAAGCCCAGGGACTCTATAGCAATCTTCCAGCTTTTCATCATCATAGCATGACGGTTCTGATGGGAGGAATCAGGTGTGATGATAAGCAATAAACCATTTAACACTAATAGTTCATGGGCTTTCTTGCAGCAAATCCATCGCTGGTAAGGTGATGGAAAGTAAGAAAGAAGGAGAGAGAAAACCACTACATGGAAAAGTTCTCCAGGAAGAGAATCAATAGGGTTTTTCAGCTGCTTCAAAAAGGCGTCAATAGCATCCTGGGCAAGCTGGAGTGGCTGCTGAAGCTGCAGGTTCAGAAAGTCACACTTGTACACACTCTGCAGAAAGGAAAAGCAGGGCACACTAAGAACGCCAAGACTCCTTCCACCTGATCACAGATTTTGAATTATTTCACAGCGTTTCTGTGTGATCAATGCTTTACCCATTCACCTTTCCCTTCTAAATCATTTCATTCGCATAGGCGTATTCAGCTTTTAGTCACAAGAAACTCAAGAGTAATTAAGCCCAGAGAATTTCTAGTTGTCATTTAAAAAAATATGAGTATTTCTGTATAAAAGTAAAATTTAAATTTAAAATATTTTTAAAGCATATACTCGTATAGTGTTAAAATATAGTAAGGGCTTATTTGAAGTTTAATTTGGGTAAGAGTTTATAGAAATGACATTTCTTAACTTATACTATATTCACTTTACAGTTACTAAAATGGGCTAATATAAAAACATCTTTAAACAAGAAATACCATAAACTAAGAAGAAACAAAGAACTCAAGGAGGGTAATAAAAGAGATACAAATTTGTAAAAGGAGATGCCAAAACTTTTTAAGGTCATGGAAAACATCATTTAAACCATTAATATCCCCAAAGTAACTTTAATATTGCATCTATTCTATTAAAAAGTTAATCCCTGGTTTGAAATAAACTACACATTAAATTTAACTTAGACAAACAACCATGGGAAACACGATAGGTCAAGGAATAAACAGCATTGCATAATTTTCTGAATATTAAAACTCCATGGGAATGATCCAAAATAAGAAACCAGTTTTACAATCAGATAAAAATTAGTTACCTTTATCATATAACAATAGTTATTAATTAATAAGATAACAAGCGAATTCCTTAGCGCCTCATTCTTGTTAGTGGGTAGACAAGCTGGTCATATAATCATCTGAACTACCAATACGGAAAGTGGTATGTAGAGCTCAATTTCAGGGAAAACGATTGTTTTTCCTTCTTCCCTTTGCTTTTTTGGATAGCTTTATTAAAGCACAACTGACGCAAAAACCTACCGTTTCCCCGAAAATAAGACAGTGTCTTATATTAATTTTTGCTCCCAAAGATGCGCTACGTCTTATTTTCGGGGGCATGCCTTATACATATTTCAGCAAGAGGCAAAACTGTAAGTAGGTCTTATTTTCGGGGGATGTCTTACTTTCGGGGAAACACGGTAAGTATAATTGACACACATGCATTGAAGTGTATGTAGGCTTTTGATAAGTTTTAACATTTATACACTTCACTGCCACGACCAAGTTAATGAACACCCTCAACACCCCCCAAAGTTTCCGTGGGCCCCTCTGTCACCTCTTCCTCACACCCTCCCTGCTCTTCCCCGACTAGGCACTCACTGATGTGATTTCTATCACTGTGGATTAGTCTGCATTTCCTAGGACTTTATATAAAGGGAGTAATATTTTGCCTGGCTTCGTTCACACAGCACAATTATTTTGAGAGTCATCCATTTTTTGCACGTATGGATGGTTTATTCCTTTTTAATCACTGAGGTAGTCTACTGGATCAAGGACATATTGCTTGTTTAGCAACACACTTGTTTGTAACTATCTGATGACTTCTGGGTTTTAGCTGCTGTGAATATTCCTGTTCGTGTTTGAATGGACATGGTTTCACCTGTCTTGGGTAAATATCCAGAGAAGGGATGCTGATCACATAATAAGTATATGTTTAACTTTTAAAGAAACTCCAAAACTGCTTTCAAAAGCAGTTATCTTTGGGGGTCTTGCTGGTAAGATCTGTTAGGTGGATGGGAGCCGTTTTCATCGTCAGGCTAACTGTTCTCCACCAGTGAGGAAGGCAGACTCTTCTCTGTGCTCTACCAGACGCACTGGGCTTCTTCAGGGGCCAGCGCGGCTGGAACGGGTACTCCTTGCAGCCTGTGTGAGTGCCATGACTGCGAGCTCTGGCCCTTCCCGGTGGCGCCATCACCTGACTCTCCCATCCACACACCTGTACTGATCAGTGCCACCCATGTGCTGCAGGAGGCCTCTGCCGGTGCCTGGAGCGCCCCTCTCCGGGAAGCTCTCACATCTGTGGTCCTCTGTCCTAGGAACCCAGATGCCCTGGTCTCCCAGGACTCTCAGCTCTGCTCCACACCTCAGGGAATCAGCGGGGCCTGCGCCCCTCTTTCTGTGCCATGTCCTAGAGGTTGTGTGCGGGTGCAACTGTACGGCTCATCTCACTTGTCTTACTTCACGCCTCTGTCCAGTGTAAACTGTTTAAATACTATTTTATGCACTTTTTTGTTGCTTCAGGCAAGGGGAAAGAGGATCAATCTGGTTCCTATAACTCCATTTTGGCTGGAAGTGTCAGTCTCTTCCCTTTGTTTTAATCACAAGGTTCTGAAACTGTGAAAGTCTGAATCTGCCACTAAACTTTTATAGCACAGTTTTGCCTTCCCTAATGACTTCACAGGTGAAAGTTTACAGCCCCATCTGTAAACAAATCAAATGTTTTAAGGATAATATTTAAGCCTGAGGCTTAGATCAAATGGTCATCCTGTCTCAGCAGTCCCTGAAAGACACTGCTAATGTCTGTGTTGAGGAATTAGAGAGTCACTTGAACTCTAAAACTTTAGCTCCTGATGGCAGAAGAATTATCTGCAGTGATGAGGGAAGAACACCTGTTTTACCGTTAAGGCAAACAATTGTCCATCTTTAGGAAGTAGATGTAATAGTACTGGTTTTAGCAACTTCCTGTTCCTCAATGTTTTTCCATAGATTTAATCTAGACAGTCATGCTCATCAAAATTAAAGAAATGATTGATATAAAAGTTGAATCTTCATGTAGGAACATTTCAATAACAGCAGCAAACATTTCTTTAGAACTATCCAATAGGCACTCTGCTGGGTGCTTTAAATACCTTTTCTCATGTAAACATTACCACGATCTTTTGAAGTATGGTCCATTACTAATCTCATTATACAGATGAGAAAACTGAGGTGCAGAGACTCAAACCTAGGTTGAAAGTAAGATTACATTCTTTTCTTCAAAAAATATTTAATGAGTAATTAATACACCAGGCATATTTCTAGGTGCTGGGAATACAGGCACTTCTCACTTAACAACCAAGTTCCATTCCTATGACTAGGTTGTTAAGCAAACTGGTCAATAAGCAAGGAGCTTAAAGGCGGATGTCCTGTGGTGCGTTGTGGTGCCTCAGGGCATGCATTTTTTTAATAGATATCACGTGACCCACACTTATAAATGAAATATGTAGTTTTGCGTGATTGTGAACATTTCACGTAGTGAATACTAACCAACTGCAGGAATGAGACAAAGACTGAGAAAGGGGATTCCCAGTGCTGGAGAACTGGTTGTAAGTCCAAGTGGTCATTAAACAGGTGGGTTGTTACATGGGTAAAAAAAATAAAATCCCTACTGAAAGTATTTATACTCTAACACATATTGTCTTTATAACAACAACAACAACAAAAAAAAGCAATTTGTAAAATTATTTTTGTACCTGGTGTTATCAAAAGTCAACTGACAATCACATCTGTGTAAAGGTAAGCGATTTCATCTACTAAGGGCAAATAGCTGCAATTTAATCGGTTCTGCATGACTCTAGAGCCCCGGCTCTTCCCATTGCTCCACAATGGCTCTACATCACAATACATTTTAGAAAGAGATGCTTTAAAAAAATAAACCGAACTAAAAGCCCAAACATCCTATAATCTATTCATGCTTCTGGATTGCAACAGCAGATAATAAACAGTGAACAAAAACAGAAAATAAAGAAATGGTACTGGTCAAGTTAATACTGGTTAACTGCTCAAAAATTTTAAGTTTCAAATAGAAATAATCTTATAATCAACTTGTACATAGTCAATACATTTGCTATTTCAGGAATGTAAAGACAGTGCTTTTCCACTGTAAAATATTCAAGTCTCAAAACAAAACATAACTATGCTTACCTCTACAGCAGGTACAATATCTATACCAACAGTTAGAAATTCTTCAAACTTCAGAAATGGGTTAAAGCAGCTGCCAACATCAAGTAATCTGATCTTTCCTGAGGTTTGTAGAAAACTAAAAACAGATTATTTTGTTTTATAAGAGGCAAAATGAAAATAAACTATAAGAAAAAATTCAAACATTTGAGAATAAAAAGGTCATATAGATTATAAGCTCTCATTAACTTTTTGGTTTTGGGGTTCCTTTAATGCATTTAAAGAGCTCTCATATAAGGATTCTATCAATAATACCATATTGGAAATTAAAACGGAATAGTTTAAAAGACATTTATTCATTTACAAAACAATAAACCTGTTGTATGTTAATATAAATTACATATATATATTTAATGAAAAATCTAGGATAGGAAGAGTAAAAGTGAGGTGTTCTTTACATTTTTGCAAGTCTTTAATTTCTGGCTTAATAAAAGACTGATGAATTTTCATACCTGCCTTTGCATTCAAGCTGTTTCAATATTACACACCATATAGTCTCTAGAAATCTACACTCATGAGACAACGAGAGTGAAAAAGGCAAATGACATCTTAATATTACTATGAAAATAACTTTTTCCCCTCAGGGTCTCTGATCCCCAAACAATGCTTTGAAAACTGTCTCTGCAGATAAAAAACCATTAACAAATCAATCCTCAGAGTCAATACGAGTATAACAATGTCTTTGTACTTAACTTTAATTTGTCTCAATGGTTTAAAACAGGGGTGTCCAACCTTTTGGCTTCCCTGGGCCACACTGGAGGAATTGTCTTGGGCCACACATAAAATATACTTAACACTAACAAAAGCTATGAGCTAAAAAAACAAAACACAAACAAACAAATCACACACAAGCTCTTATAATGTTTTAAGAAAGTTACAGGGAGGTAGGGGAGTAGGAAGGGGCATCCAATGTATGGTGATGGGAAGAGAACTGACTCTGGGTGGTGAGCACATAATGCAACACATGGACAATGTAATGTAGAATTGTACACCTGGAACCTATGTAATTTTTACCAACTAATGTCACCCCAATAAATTCAACAATTAAAAAATAAAAAAAGAAAGTTTGTGAATTTGTGTTGGGCCGCATTAAAAAATGTCCTGGGCCACATGTTGGTTGGAAAAGCTTGATTTAATTTAAAAAGACCAAAGAGACTTAGCATAAATAGAAGAGTATTTTTTAAGTTAGGAAAAATGTTTGTTTTATTCTTATTTAAGAACTTTCCTCAGGTCCAAAGAGAGTAGGAAAAAAAAGGTAAAAAGAAGCAGAAATGATTGTATTTTAAAGCTGGTCAAAGGCAACTAATATGGAACCAGGTAGCAGCAAGGATGAAGGAAAACAGCAGATTCTGCTGGTCTGAAACCTACAGTCCAGACTGTACAGCTATAATAAAAATAAACTTCAGACATATGCCATTTTCACTGTTAACATAATTTTCTTAAAAAAAATTGTAAGTAGCTGTTGTAAAATTCAAGAAAAGAAAATGTAGGGAAACAACTGGGTACAGATACTGGTTTCTTGAGTCTAAAAGGCAGGGAGAGCCCGCCCACTTCTCTCCTTACCCTAGCTGGCTGGCTGGCATATTATTATACCTTAGGGTCCATTAGGGAGGTATTAACTACATACAGCAGGATAAGCTCCTGGAAAAGGCACCATTAAGTCAGCATAATATAAAGTTGATTTTTTTCTTCAGAAAAGGAATACAATAAACAGGGCTTACATTTTTAACCAAATGTTGATGTCCTAACATTTTCTAGAAATGACCACAATCACCATTTGATTATAAATACACTATATAGGACCCGTCTGTGATATAGTTTGAGCCACTGTATAGTACCAGAAAATTATGAAGCAATTGAAGTATTTTTGTCTATAAACTTTTATTTAAGAACTCCCCTGAAAAGGGGCCATGAGGGTGTAAGGAAATAGCATCTCCCCAAAGAGGGCCTTCACTTTCTGTATCTATAAAACACTCAATAATTCTGACTATGACCTCCAGTTGAGTGTCAAATCTTGCAAGGAATAGCTAGAAATTCTCCCAGTGAACAGAGCTGCTCCTAGGACTCAAGAGGTATTTTCTGTACTGCAGCCAATCAAGAAACAAATTACTATTTGTACGGGTGATGCAAGAAATAAATCCCTGCCTGCACTCAGGAAGCATGACCTCACCGATGACATCCCCCAACCTCTTCTGTAATGGTAGTCCCTATCCTGATTTAAATGATGACCACTTCCGTGATTTCCTTTTAGAGTCTTACTATCTATGACTGAATGCCTAAATATTACAGCTTACTTTCACACACTACACATTTGCTTTTCACTTTCTTCTTTCGTGTTTCTAGAGTTAATTCACGTTCATTGCTGTATAGTAAGTACCTTTAACTAACACATCCCACTGTAATTCTGGTTACTGTGGCATTCATTCTAAAGACCATTTGGGGAGAACTAACATTTTTACAATACTGAATCTTCTAATCCACAGAAATGACATAGTTGTCCATCTGCTTAGGTTTTTATCATTGTCTCCCAATAGCTTTATCATTTTGCTTACAGAAATGCAACTGATTTTTATATGTTGATTTTCGTATCCAGCAACTTTGCCAAATTCCTGTTACCTCAATTGCTTCTCTGTATATTATTTGGGGTATTCTACTCTAGTTAGATTAAGTATACAATTTATGAAAAATGACATTTGTGTGTCTTCTTTTCCTGTCTATTCACACTCATGCATTCATCTAATTTTGCCTCACTGCTCCACTGAGACTTCTAAACCAACGTCAATAAGCAAGTGCTGCTCTTCTGCTAGTCTCAGAGGGAACATTCCAATGTTTTGCCATTAAATATAATGTTTTGTATACTACCCTTTTTAAAGTTTAAGAAACTCCTTTTATACTTTGCTATTGCTTTAAACATTTCTTTAAAAAACACAAATCTCTGTTGGATTTTATGAAATACACTCTTCTTAGCTATTTAGACATGACATTTCTTTAATCTGTTTAAGTGGTTGAGTAAACTCATTTTGTAGTGTTAAATCAACCTTTCATTATTGGGAAGGACCTAATTGGGTTTCAATATATTATCCTTTTCATGGAGTATTTGTTTTAGATACGAGTACACATATATCGTCAATTCTTACTATTTGTGCTATTTATGGTATATATAGTATATAGTCACCATAAATACTGAACCACAGCTCCTATGGGAAATACAGGCTTAGGCCTCTGGTCACATTTTTGTCAACATATAACTTAGATTTAGGTATACTTTTGTTTAAAGATACAAAAATGCAAAAAAATGTGTTACCAAATAGACGGAAAAAACCCCATTTCTTTTTTATTTTATTATTATTATTATTAAGATTTGTTTTTTATTGTTTTTGACAGAGAGAGAGAGAGAGAGAGAGAGAGAGAGAGAGAGAGAGAGAAAGAGATACAGAGACAGAGCCAGAGTGAAGGGGCAGGGCCAGAACAGTCTCCATAGTTGCACATGATCCAGTTTTTCCACATAGTTTTATTCCACAGGTGGGCGGGTCTACACAGGGCAGGAACTGGGCTGGGGTCTCACCCCAGTGAGAACTGAACTGGGGGCACTCCCCAGTTCAGCATATGGGTCCACACGGGCCGGGGCCGGGATTCGATCCTCGGTCCCGGGGGCTGCAAAGTGAGCGCTTAACCCACTGAGCCATCCCGGCTTCCCCTCCATTTCTTTATACAGTAATGCTCTGTCTGCATAATGACATTCCAGTAAAAGTTTGGACTGTATATACATGTGAGGCTGGTCGCATAAGACTATAATGGAGCTGAAAAATTCCTATCACCTAGTGACGTCACCAGGTATTATAGCAGTTAAGTTACTCGTGCTTGTGGTGATGCTGGTGTAAACAAACCTACTGAGCTGCCAGTCACATAAAAGTACAGCACACACAATTATGTACAGTACATAATATTTGATAATGACAATAATCGACTGGTGCTCATTTATATATTCACTACACTATACTCTTTATCCTTAGAGTGTGCTCTTTCTCCTTATTAAAACAAGGTTTGTGTTGGCAGCAGCCGGTAGTGGCCTTATACATCATCAGCTTTATACATCTCATGCTTAGCTTGGCTCTTGACTGCACCATTTTCTCTTGTACTTGATTTAATCTCATGCTGTTTTGTATAGTACATACTGCACAGGCTTGTAAGGCTAGCACCAATGGTCTATACCAAGGTGGTGCACATGCGCAAATTGTATCAGACCAACATGTTCTCAGATTTGACCCTTTAGGGGAGGGTTCAACATAGAAAAGATGGCACTGTCCTGTAGGCTACATATGTGTCAGTCTCCGTATAAGGAAAATGGTGGCTGTCCCTCCAGCCTTTGCCCAAAAGCCACAAAACTCTCTTTTCCCTGTATGTCTCTGGCACCTCCAGGGTTACCACCCTTCTATCAGAGACCAGGTGAGTGTTTGCCAGGGAGTGAGTCTGTGTGCAGGACCTTTAAGAGGACTTCCGGTTGTCTTCCTCTTACCAGGACAGGCAGACAGAGTCCCTGCTGATTTTCACTGCCAGATGTTGTGGGAACTCCTCCTCCCCGCAGCATAGGACCCTTGGTCTGGGGAGTCCAGTGTGGGGCTGGGACCCCTCCCTCCCTCTTCGGGGGGGGGGGTCCTCTGCAACTGAGGTGTCCCTTCCAGTGTTCAACCACTACCTGTGCGTTTGGTGTCGGTCTGTTTCACATCTACAGCCCTCCTACCCATCTCCATGTGGCTTCTTCTTTATATCCTTAGTTATGAGGGTTCTGTTCAGCTAGTTTTCAGATGATTCTTGAGGTTTACTGTCCTCTATTTGTAATTTTGCTGTGATGCTGGGAGGCTATAGGCCTCCATCTTGCTAATCCTCCATTGTGCTTTAATTTCTTGCTCATAATCTCTCAGATCTTACTTTTCGTGCTCCATCCTTCTAGGGCTGATAAGCCACAGCAACCTAAGGCTATCACAGCCATACATACCATTTTCCAATGAAACATCTCTCCAAAGATTAGCATGAAATTCAATCACAACAGACGATTACGCACTATTAAGAATGTTCAAAAAGAACGTGGTGTAGGTACTGAAATTTCATTAAACAGTTTTAATAAATTTTATGTTTTATAGCAGCACTGTTGAAATGAGTATGTGTGCATTTTCTGCAGACCACTCTGGGCATACAAACACTTTTTCTAAATGTGCACTAGGCTATATGTAAGCTCTATATTTGAAAGCCATTTTTTTCAAAATGTGATTCCAAAAAGACTCAATAAAATCTGTCGTTATATGGGGAAAGCCGGGACGGCTCAGCGGGTTGAGCGCTCGCTTTGAGGCCATGAGGACCGAGGATCGAATCCCGGCTCCGGCCCAGGCAGGACCCACGTGCTGAACTGCGGAGTTCCCACAGTTCGGTTCTCTAACTGTCTCTGTCTCTGTCTCTCTCTCTATCTGTCAAAAGTAAAATAGAGATAACTATGCACTGAAGACAAAAAGATAATTTCTCTCTATAAATGTGAAAAGATAAAAAAAAAAAAAAAAAGAAAATCTGTCGTTATAACATGTTGATCAAGAGGCTGATTAGTGAGAAGCAAATGACTTTCTGAGGACAATGAATTGCAATACTGTTAGACTGGTTTCTATTTTCAACATGTCTGCATTACCTCTCTTCATTTATATTTTGTAAAGTGATAAAACACATTGGCTAAAAAGTTTGTTATGTTTCCTCTTTATTTTAGTGTTTACTTACATTCCTCATTGAATTTTAATTTTGTTTCTTTAGACAAATTTATGCAGAGAATCTTACAGATGTATTATTTGAAAATATTTTTAAGATTTAAGGGGGAAGCCGGGATGGCTCAGTGGGTTAAGCGCTCACTTTGCAGCGCTGGGGACCGAGGATCGAATCCCGGCTCCGGCCCCAGCCCGTGCGGACCCATATGCTGAACTGGGGAGTTCCCCCAGTTCAGTTCTCTCTCTGTCTCTGTATCTCTCTCTCTCTCGCTCCTCTCTCTCTGTCAAAAAATTAATAAATAAATAAAAGCTTAAAAAAAAAAAGATTTAAGAATTTATAGTCTTCTAATTTCATTTGACAGTTTTTCCTTCTTTACACAATACCAGTGTTAAGAAAAAAACCTTATATGTGAAAATGGGCTATTGAAATAGCCTAGGAAATTAAAATAGAAGTTTTTTTTTTTTTTAACTCAATATTATCTTTGTTCTCTTTTCCAAAACAGTTACACTTGAAGATCATATTTCTTTAGTCTCTCCCCCTCAATTTCTACCCTGCTGGTTAAATAGTTTAATAAGGAAATACAGGATTTTATTTCCTACATAATTCTGTCTGGTGTGCTGTCAGACAAAACAGCATCAACAGCAGCATCTTGAACTTCTCAAGACACATTAAGAGGGAACCATAAACTCTAAGTATACGTTTTTGCCCATACATAAAGAAAACCGGGCAATATTTACCCAAGTATGTAGTTTACAACAGTGTTATTTCAAAGTGTTCTCTATTGAGGTATTTTCCAGGGTTCATTCAAGGGTCAGTAAAGGCAGATATGAAAGGTACTGAATGGCTACCACTTCCATACCTCTTGACCAGACCATAAATTAAGTTTCCTCTGCATAAAAGGTTAAAATGGTTGAAATCAATAAGCTAAGCCTTATTTTTTATCCTTGCTGGTTTGAAGTAAGGGAAGAAGAAAAATAGATTTCTATTTCTTATCCTTTTGAGGAATAAAAAACAAGAAGAAAATACATTTTTGAGAGTCAATATGTAAATAGCACTGTCACGCCCCGAATTCATGACAGTCATATATACATGAGAAATTTTTATAAAGCCAACTTTTAGGGCTGATAGATGATAAATAAGTTAATGAAACATTGATAAGTCTTTTCTTTGAGTTTTAATAAGTAAGGCTATTTGTAAAGGGCATCCACTACAATGTTCCTAAAAGTGGGGAATATATAAAATCATCTCAGTATAGTAAGCCAGTATCAGAACTTCTATTTATCTGTGATTTTCATTTCTATAATAAGACATTAAGCTTTGCTGGTACATGAATTGACACTGATACCTGTGATGGTTAATTTTACATGTTAACTTTACTAGGCTACAATACCCAGGTATTTGATTAAACCCAACAGGTAAGTCACTGTGAAGGCATTTTTTTTTTAGATGAGATTAACATTTATATCATAGACTTGAGTAAAGCAGATTGCCTTCTATAAAGTAGGTGGTCCTCACCTAATCAGCTGAAGGCCTTAACAGAAAAAGGTCACCTGAGAAAGAGGTGACCTGTAGACTCAAGCTGCAGCATCACCTCTTCCCTGGGTCTCTAGCCTCCTGGACGGCCTGCAGATTCTTGAACTTGCCAGCCCCCACAACCAGGTGAGTCAGCTTCTTAAAATGTATCACCCGCTCTGTTTCTCCATTCGAGGACTGTCCGGAAAGTATCCAGTCATGTAACTGCTCTCATTATATTGACAATGGCTGGGTTTTTTTTTTCCCCAGACAACCCTCGAGTACACAAACCCACACACTCTACTGGTTCTGTCCCTCTGGAGAATTCTGACTGACAATGTCCCTGCCCGCTGCCCCAAATCCCCTTTTCTGGTGGTCAAGCTTCCCATTGTTGTGTAGTGCTTGTTACCTGAGGGACAGGAGTGAGTTCCAAAACACAGGAATGGCAGTGGCATATCCCTACTATTCGTTCCCTAGCAGCATACCACAACACATTGATTTTCCTTGCTCCCAAGGAAGTGAACAGACTGAATTATTGGTTTTAAACTATGCCTTATGAAAGAGTAGCTTATCAAGATTCCTGGAAAAAAACTAAAGATTGAAGATAAACTAAACATGCAAATGCCAGAAAATTATCCAAAAAATCCCCACATAATACAAAAAACAAATCACTTGACACTTCTAGTCCTAGTAAAGACACTTTTTCCCTACACTGAAGCAAAAAATGGCTAACTCAGATGTGGCAAGAAATTGAAAAAACTCAAAATTATAAAAATAATCAACTGAAATGCAAATTTATATTCACTCATGACTTTGTCCTAAGTGATTATGTTCTGAGATATCAGTTAACAACACAGGGAAGATATGGTAGTAATTAATAAGATAGTTTAAAATACTACCTCATCTATTATTATTTATGAAATAAACGATTTACTGGCAACCTGCATTTCAAGTATTTTTTTAACTCACAATTTTGTGGTACACCATGATTCTTTTAGGGGTAGGGATCTAGTATTTGAATGAGAATATATTTTATATGTAATGGAAATCTTTTAAGAGTTAATATATTTATCTTCTTAAAAATGATTTAATGAACATTATCTTTTCTTGACAATAGTTATGTTCATCATAACCATTAATTTTTTTTATATATATAGGGAGTGTTCTGCTTTTACAATAAATATGTCTATGTTTCTGGAATTATTTGCTACTTTTCTCTAAGATAGCTTTTCTCTGTCACATCGTTATTATGTATCTAACCCTCTTCTGAGTTAAGGTTTCTAACCTGTTATGCTTTAAAAAATTCTCCTTTCCCTGCTTTTCCTCCACTTCATTTTTGCTATAAAGGCCCAAGTTCCATGGCAATTACTTGAACTGATCACATCTTTAGTCAAGGTGGTTGAACAAGTTGGCTGAAACTGGATATACTGTCTTATATTAACCAGGGCAAGTAGCCAAATAGAAGATAAGAGATATCAGATTACCAATGTTTTCTGAAGATATAAAATCCCCTCACCCCACTTTTTAAAAACCTTTTTGTAGTTTACTTCAACATTTTAATCCTTTGTTTTTCTCCTAGGGATGTTTTTATGGCTCCACCCTGCTCTAAACACTTTGGGCCAATATCACCTTACTTAGTGGTACAGACCTGAAAACATACTCTAGGATAAAATGAAAAACAAAGAAAGGAAACAGTACTATTAATTTTCTCTGTTTCTAACCTCAATTAAGTAATTTTGATGTTCTACAGCCAAAGTTAACTTAATCAAAAGATCGGTACTCTTGGGGATTTTGGTTAAAATTAATTCTACACTCCCTTCTAACAGAGAATTCATCTACTCACTGATTTAGGTTCTTTTATAGGCAAGGTTACTATGTTAGGCCCCAGCATTACAGCAGAGAATACAGTTCCAACATCTGTCCTCATAGAGCTTTACACATTAGTACAATGGTTTGGAAAACTATAATAAGTAGGAAGATTATAAACACTTTTAGAATTCTCTACCCCTTTCTTAAGTTCTCAACTACTATTAAGGCCTAAAGAAAACCTGGCTGTTAGCCACAGGTTGTCTTGAGATTTTATGACAGAGTGGAGGAATTTCCTTAGAATACTGTGAATTCTATTAAATATTCAAAAAAGTTTTTACCTTTGAGAATGTTTTCATTTTAGAGTTTATCTAATATAGTCCAGAGATCTTGGGAGAAATAGGCTTTTCCTCTTAAATTGTTCTTAAAGTAAACAAACGTTACTTAAAGGTGGTCTACCTGAGTGAAGCAGATGATGTTACCCTGACATACTTCACTACTCTACCATCACATTTATAGCTTAAGGCCACACTCAGAATTTTAAAATATTCTCCAGAAGTAAAGCAATTACCTTCAAACTTGCTATATTAGGTTATTCAAATGTTTCCATATTTTTTCTTTCATTTATTCAAATATACTGAGTATTTAATATATGCCAGATAGTCCATAGGTGTCGATGATAAGCAAGGCAAAATTACTGTCCTTAAATTTACACAGCAGGACTGAAATTGAGGTGATTGCTACATAAATAAAATGCCTTATGATTATTTTCACATGTCTTTCTATATCTAGTAGAGCTGAACTGAAGGAGAATGTGACAATCTAATAAAGTGCTACATGAGGACTTACAACCACAAAAATATTGAAAATATATGAATTGAGAACTGAAGTATCTATATACTTTTCCATGTACAGTTAGTTACCCAACACAACAAATGGGCTATTATCAGTACAAGAATGTGATTAAGTCTGGGGCAGGGAAACATTTCAGCACCATGTGCCACACTGTGACTAACCTAAAGCCAGCTCTGACTTGGGCAGATCCACAGGCAAGCAATCTCCCTGAGCCAAGTGAAGCATGGAGAGAGAAGGGAGAGAGCCAAAGAAGGGGAGGGGCGAGGAGAAAGAAGGGAGAGAGCCAAAGAAGGGGAGGGGCGAGGAGAAAGAAGGGAGAGAGCCAAAGAAGGGGAGGGGCGAGGAGAAAGAAGGGAGAGAGCCAAAGAAGGGGAGGGGTGAGCACCAGAGGCTCCACTAGCTGCTCCTGGTGAAAAAGAAGAGGTCAGGAAAAGAGTGGGCTGAAACCCAAGAGCAAGGCTGTTTATTGATTGTAGAATTTCAGCTCCTATTGTGTATCTTCAAATAGGAGCTTTCCAATAAGCTTCCTGGTAGGAGGTTTAGAAAAAGCCAAAAGACTAACCCTATTCTTCACTTCAGGGCTCAAACTACAGATTCTGTCCAGGCTGAAGTACTACATCTCAGATGAGTTTTATGCTTCCTTTCTTCGTTTACCTTAATTAACAGCAGCCTTCAAATTTATCCTTGCTTCACTTGTATTTTCCCTTCTAACCAGGCTTTCACACAATGTTACAACTATGCTTTCTCAAAAAAAAAAAAAAGAAAGAAAAAGAGAGAGAGAGAGATTGTAAGCAAAATGGTAATTTAGATAACACCAAATTAAGGTATTTAAAAGAAAGGGTCTATGTCAGATGCCATTGTCAATTACACCATTTATTGTACTATCCATTATTTCATACAAATGGTTAGAAAATTAAAATAATGCCAGTGATAAAGAACTTAGTTATCAGTCTGAGTCCAACTGAGACAAAGATAAAATTCACTAAGCTTCCTTAAAGCAGTGAATTTTCAACCTCAATTTCATACTCACTAGACATATAACTAACAAACTGTGTACTCAGTTTTATAATTATTATAGAACATGTATAACATATTAAAATATAGTAATTTAAAGCATGAGGTATAAATAAGAATTTTCTTTTTTAAGGGAACGGGAATAAAAGAACTTATAACTCTCCAACTTTCATATTAATCTATTTGACTCTTTTAAGCATTTTCCAGAAATTCTCTCTATATATGTGAAGGAATTAATTACCTATAAACAAAGAGATCCAATGTCACTTGGTGCACTGAGTGTCTAAGTGAAATTAATCTGTTTCCACATCCTTTTTCTTGCTACTGTAATATGATTTATATGTATAAAAACTTAAAAAAAAAAAATCCCTGGATGGAAAAATATAAAAGCAATTCTAAAAAGGACAAGATTTCCCCCCCTACATTCAGCTAAAAAAGAACTGCATTTAAATAAAAATGCAAATAAGTCAACTAGTTTCACTGAATTTTGTTAACACTTAAATTAAAGCAAAACATAGAAACAAGGGCTTTGCTCTAGAAACATCTTACCATAAGCAACCAAGAGAAACAGATATAGAAATATAAACTTCAAGAATTAAATGTCCACTAACCCACCTTTGTACTTACACATACATTTATCTCCCTTAGTATTATGCTATAATCTTAAAAATCTTACCTTTTATTTTCCATGTTACCTAGCACAGAGAGGTGGATATATAGTAGCACTAAACAAATATGATTTTTCTGAATGACTGGAAATATACCTGCCTTATGAGTTCTGGTTGCTGGGACTACTTGATGCTTCATCTTACTGGTCACTAGTTTTTTCTGCTTTTCAATGACAGATTTTCAGACTGAATGTCCGTTTTCAATTCCAGTAATTTCTACCATTTCTGTTTGCTTGCTCTCTAAGCCATAAAAAAAGAAAATCCAATTTTTATTGCAAGGGGTAAATGAAGTCATCTGATAGGTCATGATGCCCATTTACTTATATCTCTTCTGTCTATTAAATCTGTCTTACTTTTCTTATTATGTATTTCTAACTGAGCTACTGTTATATTATGGTTTTGTGTTTTATAGATAGGGTCATCATATAATTTACAGTACAAACTGGGACACTTGTGAAAATAAAAAGAAGTACTATTAACAAGCATGAACTAGCAATGTACAAGACAAAGCAAGGTATATGGCCACCCTATTTATAAGCAGGGTAACAAAATAAAATTTCAGTACAAATTGATGGTTAAACATTCCACCAGTTAAATTTGTCTTAACTGACTTCCCCGCTTAATAACTGAGACTGATTCTTTGTTGTCTTGGTCAGAACTATCCAACTATGTTCAATATATTCTAGCATGAAATGTATGTTATCTGAAAATTGGTATTACAAATATATCTTAAATAGCAAAAATCTGCATAGAACTATCATTAACCATAACAGTAATATTCTGACAATCTCAGATCAAAATGCCATGATTAGGGAGTGAGTTATATTTATCAAAATGCAAGTGATTTAAGGAAAAAAATGGCAAAGAAAACATTATGTACCATCACTCTCCAATATCACATATAAAACTACTAAATGTTTTCTGAAGTTCAGTACCAAGAAACCAAGTTATCCTAATTAAGTAGGCAAGATGGCATTAATTAATGAAAAAATCCATTCTCTGAGCATAATCAATGATTTTTAAAAAACATTAAAGAACAAAATTATGAACCAGAAAAACTTATCTACAGATGAGGGAGAATAAGAGTAGAACCACAAGTACAGTATTTTTCTTGGAGAAGTATTAATAGGAGATTTTTATTAAGAAGGTGATCCTGGGGATATGAAGTAGATGATGATTAAAGCTGTAGCACTGACAATGGTTTACTGTTTAACCCATCCGACTCTATACATGCAATCATAACTTCTGTTCCTCGTTTTCAGCCGACTGCTACTTTCTTTCAAGCTCCTAATTTTGTTACTACTACTGTATTAGCATTAAAAATAAGTTCAGTTAACTTCTTATTTAGGTGATTCAAGATAAAATTTTCTGTATAGATTTACATGTACAAAGTAAAATGGATATTGCAGTCACTGGGGTAGGATGAATTTCCCTAAAGACATTATCTTAACTTTTCCACTCGCTACAACACTTCTCTTAAGAATGCCATTACTCTACAAACCTCTGAAGAACATCCTCTTAATCTGTATCCTACTGATGATTATTATCCTTCTTGACTCTTAACGTTCACTGTGGCTTCCTTTTCATTCCTGTTATATGTGAGCATTCCCTAAAGTTCCACAATTACCGTATTTTCCGGCGTATAAGACGACCGGGCGTATAAGACGACCCCCTAATTTTACGGTTAAAACATAGGTTTAGGCCTATATTTGCTGTATAAGACTACAGCCTCGGAAGTGGAGGGTAGTTTTATACAGCGAATATAGGCCTAAACCTATGTTTTAACTGTAAAATTAGGGGGGTCGTCTTATACGCCGGAAAATACGGTAAGCTTTCTCTCTTTCCTTTTCTCTTTCTACTCTGCCATCTCTCTTCAGATTGATTTTGGTCATGTTCTGTATATCCGGTTGATATCATGGTAGTTCCACCAAACTGACCCCCAAATGCAGGCGAGACTTTTGTATTTATTTTCTGATTTTTTAAACTTGTTTCTTAGTTCCAGACTCACATTTTCAACAATATACAAGATAATAATCACCAACACATTAATTTAACAAGTGTTTACTGGGCACCCAGCATGTGTTGGCACGATGCTAGGAGCTGAGTTACCCACAGGCAGATGTGGCCTTTATTTCCAGAGTTTACAATGTGGCCTAAAAGGAAAGACAAACCATAAACAGAATAAGGGGCTTTAGAGCAGGGATTTTCAAACTTTTGGAAAAAGAATCACTTTGTATTCTGAACTATTACTTCAGACTATAAAGAACTGGTGTGTATTTGAGTTACATCTACTGGTACTTACTGTATTAGAAATTTTGCTGAGAAAGCTTTAAAAATTTATTCATAAACAAAAGCAATAATAAAATCATTATATGCTAACATAAACTAACATTTTTTAAAATGAGCTTTATTTTCCAAACAAAAATTTAGTGAGAAGATTTTTTTTTGCAAATTTCTGAGGTCTGGCTAAATAGAAAATAGATGGATAATCATGCCATCATAATTGCATATGCAGCAGAAGTATTTTTTGTGTACTTCCCATTTTATCCCATGGCATGTTAAAAAGATGGTTACTGAAAATTTCAGTTTAATAAATTATATAACTTTTAGTGCTTCATCAATGACAATTTTCAGTGAAAACTGGCCTTTTCTATTTTCTCACTGTGAGTGCAAGGTGAAGAATACAATGACTCTTCATATAGTTTGGTTGCACTGCCTTGACTTATGCTAAGGTGTCAGTAATTTTGTCTGCCATTACTTTTGAACCATCAGTACAAATGGCAACCAGTAAAAAAAAGCAAATAGTATCTTAGTTTTAACATGCAAATACTTTGAATTTGCAGACTTCTAGTGCCCCACGAAGCACAGTATCAGATCTGCTGTATTAGAGGAGTATGTAGCCTTGTTAATGATACCAAGTCAAGGAGTAAAGGAAGTTTTTTCTGAGAAAGTTGAATGTTTATGACTGTATGTGAGGATTAACAGGAAACTTCAAGTGAAGGGGATGAATGATGGGTTGTGAAGGGGATGAATGATGAATGCTCTAGGCTGAAGGAAAAACACCAGGCAGGAGCTGGAGTTATACACAAATAAAAGGAAGATCCACTACTACTGAGTAATATAGTTAAAAATTACTGAGAAATAAGGGAGGAAAAGGTCAATTGTAAATTATTATTATTATTATTTTTTTTTTATCTTTTCACATTTATAGAGAGAAATTATCTTTTTGTCTTCAGTGCATAGTTATTTCTATTTTACTTTTTGACAGATAGAGAGAGAGACAGAGACAGAGACAGTTAGAGAACCAAACTGTGGGAACTCCCCAGTTCAGCACGTGGGTCCTGCCTGGGCCGGAGC
>PVKE010007525.1:0-50593 GCA_004027555.1 Craseonycteris thonglongyai
ATGGAAAGCAAAGACACAAAGGACAAGCAAAGCCTTAACTTGCTCTTAATAAATATGGCCCATATAGCATTCCGTACAACTTAGAGCCGAGACCATTATTTCAGTGAAGCCTGTGATTGTTCATTAACACAAAGAGTGTGTAATAAATATAATGAAAGACTGCTGGGTTTACTCTATCTTTGTCATCTAAAGCAGTTCCATGAATAACTACAGGGATTTGTCTACAAATGACTTATTTGTTTCCATTCTAATAAATAACGTGTAATTAGGATAATATATTGTTTCCTAGTTATGTTAGCAATGTAGTGAAAGGAAACAAATGCACAATTTTATATATGAAAGAATAGTAGATAATTTTTATATTATCCCTTAAAGTATTTAGACTCATTATGCATAAGTTAAACTGCTGGGAGGTCTAAGTACAAAGCGAGAGCCGAGATTCTACATTTAATGAGTTTCTTTATTACTCAGGGCATGAATTACTACTCTGATACTATAAAACTGCAGCGAGTGCTCTGCATCTCAGATGAGATTCTCTTTGAGGAATGCACTAGTCAGTGAACTGTCAGCAATGGGATGGACTAATCTGATTTAGAAAGGATTAGGTTGGGAACTGTGCCTCTGAATGTCAAGATATCTACATCTCTCTACAGAGGAGTGGAATGTTTAACTCTTTATATCCAGGGCTACGGTATTAGCAGAGCCTTGTGAGACACAAGGTCACATCCATTACTGAGCATCCAGACAGAAATAAATTATACTGATGGCCTCCTCTGGTCCCCTGAGGGAAATCCATCTTCAGTCCCATGATACCAAGTTTCTACTGCCAAGCCTTGCCCTTGGAATTCAAAACATTCTTTTGGGGGGGGGGGGGAGAAGGAAAATAAAGGTCTCTGTTATTTATTAGAGAAACTGGAACAATATGCATCAAATCTAATCCATGTTATAGGTCTCTACACTTCACTGGACAGGAGCTACTAGATGGTTCATAGAACTGGAATCTGCTGAATATCTGGATATAGGGCAGGGAAGAGAAAGGCATTAAAGAGTCACACGTCTTAGTGAACCAAAGTGAGATCTGTGGAGTCTATGACAGTACAGACTCTCCATAGCTTTGGGTTCATTATTTTTTAAAGCTAAATTGTCTACTATAAAACAGAAGTTGGTTCAGTGTCGTCTCTCGTCTCTAAGTCTTATAGAACAGAAAGTACTAGAGGGGCTCCTCTTTGCTTCATTTTTGCTCGATTCTCAGTGTCTGAGTTTTATACCACCAGTTCAGGACAGCCTGACAGGTGCTGCACACACATTTGAAGAGTATTAAGTGGGAAGTTAATTGGGCTAATGATCAGAAGCTTCTACCTGGCCTTAAAGTGAACATCAGGACATGGGTCCTCTGAGTTGGGGATAAGGGTAAGAAAAGGGACAGCTAAGAAGTAAAAACTCTGCTAAGTATTTAATTTGTGCTAAGCTTTGATCTTAGTTCTCCACATAGTTCAACTCAATACTCATGATAACCCTATTAATACGCGTAGCCATCCCTATTGTACGGACGAGAAAATGAAGAGATAGAGTTTGCACATGTTGCCCACTCCCCACAATGAAGAAGTGTCAAGATCCAAATCTGAACTCAGCAGACTACCTGCAGAGCCTATACTTGTTTTTGTTTATTTTTACTTTATTAAAAAAAATTTTTTTTAATTAATTGTTAAAATTATTGGGTGGACTTTGGTTGGTAAAACAGAGCCCACATTTTTTATGCCATTCTGGTATCTCTGAAAGTTTCACCTACTTCCTCAGTTTACCTTCCCATTAAATTAGAGCTGAAGCTAATTTCACATTAAAAAAAAAAAAAAAAAGATGATTAGGAAGATTGAACACTAAGACTTCCCACTTGGAAAACAAAAAAGATGTGGGTATCCTTTTAATTAAAGGGGGAAAATTTCAAATTTAAGACCGAGAGTTGCCATTTTTATCATCAGATTTGGAAGCATAGAGCCACAGGCTGAAAGCATAAGGAACTAGTCATTTGGAGAGTAACATTTTAACTCCAAAGTGTCCAACTTTAAGCATATATATTTGAAAGAACTTATTTCAACAAAAACTCATTTCTACAGAGGGCCAGATTAAGAACTAAGGAAGGCTTGCTTCTCAAATCCAGAGTGGAGTGTTCACCTCCATATATTGTAAAGAGTTGATCAAGAATAGGTTTGGGCAAGATATGGAAATGGACTAGTTTTCCAAGCAAGTAATTGGAAAACATAAAAAGGCATGTTGGGACACATCTTTTAATAATACATGCCAGGAAAGTAATTTCTATTAATTAGAGTCTACATTATTAATAAAGTGTGTAGAACTCTTACCTTAATTTAGGTGTTATCAGGAAATTAAAGTGCTACTAATTCCACCCGAAAGGTTGATGGCTGAATATTCAGAAGATAGCAGGCAAGTCCTGACAAGCTGCAAAGCTCAACTTACTGTGAAGAAAAAGCTCTGTGGCTCACAAAGGATATATCTGATTTTAAAGAATGCAAGTCCCATTGTTGCTATTATTTAGCATGTGCACCAGCTATGCAACTTTTTCGCAGAAATTCTTCCAACACTTCCACCTATAACTGCATACCATTAGCTCTTCATTCTGGAGAGGTCATTAGCATTTCCTTTCATATTTGGGTCTTAGGGGAAGGAAATCTACTGAAAGGACCCTCTTTATGCATCCACAGATCTAAGGGGTTCTCTGAGACCCAAAATTTCGTTCTCATTGATGCCTAAAACATCTCTTAACTTTTCTTGCTGCCACCCACGTTTCCTCACTCCAGACCTCTCACATATCATTGCCAGATTCTTCTTTCTAAGGTGCTAACATCTGACACCAGCTGCTCAAGGCTCGTTTGGTCTGGTTTCAGGGTGCTATACTCTGCCACTCTAACCCACTACTCACATCATGCCCCATAGCTCCTACTAGAATGTTCTGTGCCTTTCTAAGCGTTGCTCATGGGTTGTATCCCACTCAGATCCCCCTTCCTTCATCAAAATGCATCGACTCTGTTCTGAACAGCCATTGTGCTTAGTGTTTCCACAGTCAGTTTTGCAATTCATAATGCATCATGATTTATTAATATTATTAATGCTTTTATGTGCATGGAGACAAGAACTTGGTCTGTATTTTTTCATAAAAATCCTCACAGCAGCCCTGTGATAGCAATTATTGTTCCCTTGTTTTACAAATGAGAAAACTATGGTACACAGAAGCTAAATAACTTGGCTAAGATCACACACAAGGCTGATAGGCAGCAGAACTGTAATTCAAACCTAGTTAATATGAGCCAGGAGTCTGCACTTAACACTTTAGAAATCTCCTCCTGCTGTTGTTTGAGCTTTGTGTTATTTTGTGTAGTGTTGTCACTTCACTTTTGTAGAATTATTCTTGGTCAACCCAAGGAAAATGTTAGCTTCTGAAATTATGTCTGAATATCTTCACCCTTTACAGGGCCTTATGCATTTGGCCCTCAATAAGCAAAAGCTAGTATTTTTATTCTCATTATTAACTACTGCTTGGTTTTATTTAAGCATTATCCTCTTCTTGCAGTCCTCTTTCAAAATGCGACTCCTCTCTGTGTCCTGAATGTATTGCTGTGCATTCCCAATACCTTTATGTGGACTCAGTTATTAGATTTGATGGCCAGAGAAAGAAGCAACAGGACAGATGGAAAGCTTTTTAAAAACAAGCAGAGGTGAGGTGGTGGCCACTGAAAGCAAGCCACGTGCATCCCAATTATTCACCTGCCGCTGACTCTGCCTTGTGACATATTGTTCTTGATTAATTGTACAATTGCTAATAGAAAACATTAACTAATGGACATTAATATTAATTTGCGATGAATAGTCATTGGCCTGAGTCTCTGTGGCTTGCCTTCTGACTGTCTAAATTTGATTTTAGAGAATCTGCATTTATGCCAATGGAGAGTCTTTTGAAGACCATGGGGGCCAGGGGTGTAGAGTGCATATGGAGAGAATAATGTTCATTATCTTATTAAACCCCAGTTCCTCCCAGGGAGGCTAGGAGACAGCTGGCAAATGTTATTCCTCATTTGCAGATGGAAACTCTTTGGCTTACTGTAATTCCATAATATGCCTTAAGTCCAGAAGGGAGCAAATGGAAGTTTAAAAATGAACAGTGAATTCTCTAGCGCTACCTGGCCAACCTGTACCTATCACATATTGAGAAACACGGGGGCCTGATGACAAAGACCAGTACAATTAGGCTTTCCAGGGCACTTTTATGCCTCTCTCAAAGCACGTATTTTTACGTTAGCACCTAGAACGATCAAATATATTCTACGTATTATTCTCTGTATCTTCACCAAAGATGCTGTAAGCTCCGTTGTAACATACATCTGCTCTGAAGTTTTTAAAGCCTATTTATAAACCTGATCTTACTTAATTCACAGGGTCTTCATAAAGTGTTTTGCCAATAGCTTCAATATTTATAATCATCTGCCCTTAGTGTTTGAACTTGGAAAGTCAAATACTTGTCAATTACATCCAGCTAATAAGTGGAAGATTATAAGCCCCCCCTCCCCCTCCCCCAGGTCTTGTGACATGGTCCAGGGTTCTCCACCACTACCTTTTGAACTTTCTGTTCCTCTGTTTACATCCATCTTCCCTGGAGGTGTCTCTCACATATTGTAGACCCAGAAGTGTTTGCTGATGATGATGACTGAAAATCACCTGAACACTGACATCTGTATTTTGCCTGTTGCTATGCATTTCTTAAGTAAAAAACAAGGTTTTTGAGTTTTATTTCTTCTTCCCAACTCTGGACTTCTAGCATGAATGGGGGTGGGGGGTACAGGGGGACTGTAGAACAAATGTTAGTCTCTTTGATGCATTAATTATTTATTTTCTTATTCCAGGGACTATTTATTGAGTATCTACTATGTGCCAGCTACTAGGTGCACAATGATAAATAAGAGAAGCACGGCCAATCCCAGTTCTCATGAAGCTCACAGTCTAGTGGGCAAGATGGAAATCAAAGTGGTCTAACCTAGATTTTGCTTAGAGTCAAGCTGCCACTTAAAATTGAGTTCATTGACTCTGTTCCCCTATATTTTAGAAAGCCCAATATCCTCCCCAAAAGCGCAAGGAATTTACACTGTTTTAGTCCATAATCTGGCTCCAAGCACCTCCTTTTAATTACTTAGTTCAGTTTAGAAAACTCTTCACTGTCTGGTATGTGTTAGTTCTGTTCTGCATCATATTTTCACTATATATGAGATTCAGCCCTCTTTCTTAATTTACACACACCACACAATGCACACACACACATATAACTCATAGCAGAGCTTTAGTAAATGGACATTTTGAGAGACAGAGATATACATCATAGTAAACCCAACAGCTTTATCTTCTAAATATATCTAGAACCTGACCATTGCTCACCACCTCCAAATTGACACCATCTTTCACTAGGGATACTATAACAGCCTCCTATGGGTTTCCACTTGCCTCTATTCTTCTCAGAGCTCCTAGGATGATCTTTTTAAAATGTCCACCAGATCAAGTTCCAGATAGCCCCACCCCCTCCAAATGTCTTCCCATCTCACTCAGCATAAAAGTCTAAACCTGTTTAGAGCTCTTACTTCCTTGCTGACTTCATCTCCAGCATTCTTAACTTCCTGCCCTGCTCCAGACACAACAGGTTCTAGAAGGTTCCTCAAAAACAATAGATAAACTCCCCCCTCAGGGTCTTCATATCTTCTGTTCCCTCTGACTGGATCATCCTTCCCCAGATTTGTATGTGACTTGTTCCCTTGCTTGCTCCAGGTGTCTACCTAATTATTAGTTTGTGAGCAAAGTTTCCTGCCCCCACCACCTCTGAACACAGATCTGAGAACTGGACCTAGCATGTAGTAGACACCCAATAAAAATTGTGAAAGAATAAGTAAATGAACTCAAAGTTGAAAAGTTAGAAATCCCATTTCTTAAAATACAGCCCTTAGGTATCTCAACAGCCTCATCTCAGCCTCCCCCATATTGTGTGGCTTTCAGCCATCACTCTGCCTCTGCCTGTGTCTTTGGCCACTTCTGTCTCTCCTGTTCCTAGTCCCTCAAGAACATAACCTAGCTGCATCGTTTGTTCCTTGGGAAATCTTAGGGGAAATATCCCCTTATTATAAGTTACAGATAAGAATAGTTCCCCATGAAAAGTACTGTTGTGAACATTGAGCTAATACATGAAAGGCACTTAGCAAGTGCTCAGTAAATAGTCAGAGGAAGAGTTCAAAACAAACACTTCTCTTGCTTTTTCTTTACGCAGAACAATTCCCATCAGTCTACAACCTAAATCTAGCTCAGCTCCAGTCCCAGCTTTCATTATCTAAACCCACCAAGACACGGGACAGAAACAAGGGGCGTTTCATCGCAGGAAAGCCCAGTGAGGGCGGCGAGTACAGGAGACAGACCAAACTGGAGGTCAGGGAAGTCTCCTCTGAGGGAGGGCGGTCACGTGAGACCCAACATGGAAGCAGGAACCGCACATTCAAAGACGAAATTCCGGGCCCGAGACAGCGCGCGTGAGAAGCCTGAGCGGGAGAGCGTGCTGTGCTCCGAGCTCCGGAAACGCAGCTCAGCGTGTACCAGCCGCTCAGGCCGCGGTGGGGCTCCGGACGACCCCGAGGTGCTCAGCGTGTACCAGCAGCTCAGGCCGCGGTGGGGCTCCGGACGACCCCGAGGCGCTCAGCGTGTACCAGCCGCTCAGGCCGCGGTGGGGCTCCGGACGACCCCGAGGCGCTCAGCGTGTACCAGCAGCTCAGGCCGCGGTGGGGCTCTGGACGACCCCCGAGGCGCTCAGCGTGTACCAGCAGCTCAGGCCGCGGTGGGGCTCCGGACGACCCCGAGGCGCTCAGCGTGTACCAGGAGCTCAGGCCGCGGTGGGGCTCCGGACGACCCCGAGGCGCTCAGCGTGTACCAGGAGCTCAGGCCGCGGTGGGGCTCCGGACGACCCCCGAGGTGCTCAGCGTGTACCAGGAGCTCAGGCCGCGGTGGGGCTCCGGACGACCCCCGAGGTGCTCAGCGTGTACCAGGAGCTCAGGCCGCGGTGGGGCTCCGGACGACCCCCGAGGCGCTCCGGGACCCCGTGCGCAGCTTCCTCATCTAAATGCAGGACTCTCATGTGACGTCAAAGGGAAGGGGAGGAGCCACCGGACTGTTTACATGTGATATGCACGTCTGACAGATCATTACAAATGCAGCTCATAGAAGGGATTCGATGCCTGTGGCGTCTTGCGTGACAGATAAACCCACTAGTAGGTCCAACAGGGAGCTGTGCCAGGAGGAAAGCACCAGCAGAGGACGAAGCCTATACGCCCCGTACTCTACCTACTCTACCTGGGTGTGTCTTTGTGACCCGTCAGAGTAGCTCCTCATCCCACATCTCACAGGTGTCCTTTTGAGAGTCAGATAGAGGGGTCCCTTTCTTTTTTATTTATTTTATTGTTTGAGATAAGGTGAGAGGAGAGAGAGAGAGAGACAGACAGAGAGAGAGAGAGAGAGAGAGAGAGAGAGAGAGAGAGAGAGAGAAAGAGAAGAGAGCCCAGAGCAGTCTCCCTAGTTGCACATCGTTAGTTCGGACATGATTTCATTCCACAAAGGTGGATGTGGGGCCGTGTGGGCCAGGAACTGAACCAGGGTCCCCCCCCCCCCCGAATGGGAGGCAGGAACCTTAACCACCCTACCATCCAGTAACCATCAGCCACCCTGGAATCTTGTATGCGACTGCATAGGCCGGGCCTGGGAATCAAACCCTGGACCTCAGGACTGCAAGGCAAGTGCTCAACCACTAAGCTATCCCATCATCCCTAGAGGTGCCTGCCATCTGCTTGAAAAAGCTATTTGATTCGCTTGTTGAAAGGCAAGTTTACCCTTAAGAATAAGAATTTCCTGGACCTAACTCTCAAATGCCTTTTTTTGCCATTTTTTCTTACAGATATTACTGACTTACAAACCTCTCTACTTCAATGTTAATCAAGGCCCTAACAAAATATTTGCTAGCTAAGGTGACTGAATCAAATAATTCATGTCACATTTCAACATTTCATTAATTTTGGCATATCTCATTTGTCTTGGCTGTGAGTGACAGCCATCTAGAACTGTGCCCCTGGGAAATCCCTTGTGTACTTGAAATCGATGTAATTCCTGTTGCAAACCAAGGTTCCTATGACAGTGCCTCCACTAGGTCCTACTCCAAATTCTTATCTTTTGTATCCATGTTCTGTTAAAAAGATAATCTGCTTCCACTTGGAATGATTTATTTTTGCCAAAGTGCATGAGGGAACAGCTCAGTACCTATCTTGCCTGGCTAAAAATTGATCTGTAGCCAAGATCTCTAAGTCTGAGCCCTTAAACAGTGGTGAAGTATGATGTGAACAATGGTCAATGGGCAGGAAAACTGGATCAAGGTCTGATCTTTCTGTGGTTAAGTTCATAGCCTTGGGCAAATCTCAGCACCCTTAAGGTCTAAACCTTAATATAAATTTTTGTAAAGATTTATTTTATTGTTTTTTGACACAGAGAGAGACAGAGACAGAGAGAGTCAGGGAAAGGGGGATGGGGTCAGAGCAGTCTCCATAGTTGTAAGTCATCAGTTTTCGACATGGCTTTGTTCCTCACAGGTGGGCAAGGGCCATGCAGGGCAGGAACAGGGAAGGGGCCTCCTGCATGGAAGGCATGGCCCCATGAGCTGAGGGCCAAACCGGGGGCCTCCCACATGGGAAGCTCTCCCTGATGAGAACTGAACTAGGACCACACCCCATTTCAGCATATGGGTTCACATGGGCCGAGGCCAGGATTTGATCCTCAGACCCCAGGCTGCAAAGTGAGTGCTTAACCCACTGAGCCATCCTGGCATCCCCTAAACCTTAATATGAAGAGCAGAGGCTGCAAATTATTTCAAATAAAATCATACCAGGACTTCTGGCCAATAGTTTACACTAAAACCGCTTTGGAAGTAAGGCTGGGGTCTATAGTCTGTACAATCGGCCTCACCCTTTGCACTTGACTAGTCCTAACGTAATACTTTCTGAAACAGGGCTCTGAGGAATGCCATTTGAAAACTTGGCCAGATTACCTCAAAAATTTCTGCCACTCAAAATGTCTTTGGTGGTATTGGCGGTGATTTGTATTCCAGAGAATTAAGAGGAAATGATTACTTCAACTTTAATGTTTACCATTGTGCCTACACCATGGCAGTATCACATGATTTTTGTTCTTATTAACTCCATCTCTTGATCCCTATTCAATATGACTCAACAAATACTTATTGCAAGAATAATAATATGTTATGTTTGAATAGCATTTGACAGTTTTTAAAAACCTTTCCCTTCATCTGACTTAACCCTTGTAACAACCTACAAGCTCTCTGTATAATTGACATCTGTCTCTGCCAACTGAGAAAACTAGAGTGCAAAAAAATTAGGCGACTTGTTCAAAGGCACAAGGTCAGAATTTTGTCTTTGTTGTTGGTATTGTTGTTGTTGGCTGGCAGTGATCATAACTTGCTCCATTTTGTAAAGGACTGCTCTAGTGCAAGTGGGTATTTAGAGACGAGCAAATCTCTGCTCTAGCCTGATAAGAATGGATGTGACTGGATGGTTGAGGGTCTCTGTTCCTTAGGGTACAGACAAGAAATGCTCTTATTTTTTTCTAAGGACTAACTTCTAGTCCTGTTCCCTCAACCCCCTCCCTTACTGGTTCATCAGCTTTTTTAATAAAATCACAATTCAGTTCCATTAACTTTTCATCTCTTTGGGATATCAGAACAGTCTTATGTAGGCTTTTCAGGATTCAGTCCCTTTCTTAACATCAAAATCTCACACTTGATTCACTCCATCCATGCCCTCCTCCTCCACTAACAGCAGGCTGGACAGGTGTCTCTAGACCCAGCCTTGACCCATAGGAAATGCATGTTGCTGTGCAGGCTGTCCCACTGGTACCCCTCTCATGGCTCCACCATCTCTCTCCTGACTCTGTGTCCTTGTTCTACAATCATCAGGAGCTCTACTGGTTCAAAAACGTGGCAATTTTCAGGCAAGAAACCATTACCAATCTTCAACTCAGGGGAAGAGAAAGAGAGTTTAGGCACTAGACATATTTATGGAGAGGTGAGAAGATGAGGCCGTCCCTTCAAACTGTTGTTTTTCAACAGCCAACTTTTTTCTCTATCCTCAGGCCTCCTCTTTCAGTGAGGATGATGAGGGAGAAAAGGGTGGTGTTGATGTAGACTGTTTCTCTCAATAGACCCTCTGGAAGCACTTTTAGGAGATACCTGGTCCAAAGAATGAAAGTCCTACCAGGTACTTAGTATAATTTCTGAAAATTGGCAAAAACCCAATAAGAAAGAAGCTTCATCCTGTTAGAAATGTATGCAGGTAAATATTAAAATTAATAGAAACATAAAAGAGTAAAAAATTGAAGTCTGAAAAACTTTGGCCATGCAAAGCTAGTTTTGGTATTAATGTTAGGGGCAGGGCTAGACTAAGATGAGGTGAATGGGGTTTTTGCCTCAGGCACAACATTCAAGGGGGTACCAGATAGATCAGTAACCAAGATAAATAATATTTTAGTGCAATATTTAAAAAAATAAAAAATAATGCAAAAAAATGAGAATGAATAAAATATGTGAATTTTAAATAAAGAAGCAACGATAGAATTGACTTTTTTTCTTTTTGCCTCAGGTTCCAATATGGTTTAGCCTGACACCAGTTCAAGAAAATAATAAAATGAATGGCAATGGGGTAACTCTAGTCCCAAATGCCAGCTCATCTCTTCTCTGTGACAAGTGGGAGAAGAATTGAAATCATAGGCTGAAGTGAAAGAGAAAACCCTTTTGAGTAAACATCCACAAAAGTAAGGTTATGCAGTGCAGAGGCTGGGATGCTGGTGAAATTTCTCAGAAACTCTGTGAATAGCTAGGATTTTCTGTTCTCTACCAGCTTGTCCATAATTTCTCCCCATCTCTACCATCTCCTTCAAGCTGGTCCAGAACTCACCTGATAGAAGATCAAAGCTATCATCTCTAGTCTCATATCCTGGACTTATATATTTCTGGATTGATTGCGTTATCTGTGTCTGAGCAGGTCCTATAGATAGTAAGTCTTCAATGTGTGTGTGTGTGTGTGTGTGTGTGTGTGTGTGTGTGTGTGTGTGTGTGTGTGTGAAGAAAGACAGATCCCCACATAGCTGGCACTCAAAACTCTGAGAGTGCAGAGCTGGACGGCTGGATGCCAGAGGCTGGATCACCCATGTCTTCTACTGTTAAGAGTGATACTGGCAGGAACTAGAAACAGAACAAACAACAACAAAAAAAGAAGTCACTTCTCCTCTTTTCTTGCCTCCAAATCGCCCTCATGTGCCCCCAGTTGCAGAATCTAACCAGAAGCAAGCTAATAAGTGTCTCTGGGAAAGGTGATTTGCAGACCCTGGCTGCAGCATTGCTGAGCAGAGCAGTGTATAGAATATTAAACTGGGAGCTGGGAGACAATAGGTCAAGAAGTAGGACACAGGAAGAAAAGGACAGCATGGCAGGTAAAAATGAAGGAAATAACTTGGGAGGAAAAACAAGATCAGGTTAAGTTTGTGCCCTTATGTAACTAAAACATAGTTCTGTGGGGAGAGGAAAGAGCATAACAGGTTCATAAGACTAAGAAGGACAACAGAGTCCATGTTGTAGAGCAGTGATCCCCAGCCTTTTGGGCACCAGGAACTGGTTTTATGAAAGGCAATTTTCTCCATCTACCAGAGTAGAGGTGGTCGTTTGGGGATGATTCAAGTGCATTACATTTATTGTGCACTTTATTTCTATTATTATTATATTATAATAAATAATTATGTAATTATACAACTCACCATAATGCAGAATCAATAAGAGTCATAAGCTTGCTTTCCTGAAACTAGAGGGTCCCATCTGAGACAAGTGTGCAGTGTGGGAAAGAGGCATAGATAGAAGTGGTAAATAAAATAATGGGTGGGCCACACATGGACTGAAATAAGTGTTGAATTCTGACTTAGCACATGCCACCAGATGCAGCTGTACAATTGTAGTACATCAATTTACTTTATACTATAAAGCCTGCCCAGATGCAACTTGATTGTCATTTGTCACTTACTGATAGGGTTTTGATACGAGTCTGGAAGCAATTGATTAATTATAGTCTCTTTGTAGTCTAACCTCTCTGCTAATGTTAATATATATTTGCAGCTGTTCCCCAGTATTAGCATCCCTGCCTCAGCTCCACCTCAGATCATCAGGTATTAGATTCTCATAAGGAGCATGAAACCTCAATCCCTTGCATGTGCAGTTCACATTAGTGTTCAAGCTCCTATGAGAACCTGGTGCCATTGCTGGTCTGACAGGAGGCAGAGCTCAAGCAATAGTGCAAGCAATGGGGAGCAGCTGTATATACATATGAAGCTTTGCTCGCTATCCCGTTACTTACCTTCTGCTGTGTGCCTGGTTCCTAACACGCCATGGACCAACATTTGTCCATGTCCTGGGGATTGGATACCACTATTATAAAGAACCTTAATCACTTTATTACAGAGTTTTCATTAGTTAGGTATTAGATAATTGTAGAAAATTTTTGTTGTTGTTAAAAAAATAACATGCTCAAGTCATGTTTAAGTAGAATAAACACATGTCCTAGCTGCCACCTCTATAATGGCAATCAGAGCCATTGTTGTATTACCTTGATGTCCTGAATGTCATCACAATGTCTTCCTTACAATATTTCTTTTATTTCCGGGTAATGAAAAAAGTCACTGGGGGCCAGATCAGGTGAGTAGGGAGCCATTACCCAAGATGTCTGGCAAGTGGTCTCCAGACCTTAATTCCCTTTGGCTGCCAGGACTTTGTGACAGGCCATGCTGGGTGGATGTGGAGTGAGAGTGATGACATGTCTTGTCTACACATTCCTCACAGAAGGGCACTGGGGCAGAATGATGGGTGAGAAATAGTTAGAGCATGACAGAGAAGCTCCAGGGTAAGTCCAAGGGGGTAGGAAGGAGTGTAAAGACAAAGAACTAGTCAGTACATTTATTACAAGATTCTGGCCTTTTTCATTGAAAAGACTGAAGTATATGGCATCAGAGTAAATTGTAGTCCTCAACTTTCTGTTAGTACTGTTGTCTCAACAATAGATGTTACTAAAAAATTTAAAAAAAAATTTGAATATATGCCTTCCATGCATCTTCAAACCCCCAGAACTTCAGCTCTTAAAAATACAAATGACAGAGCAAGACTAAGTCAATTATTTCCTGCATCCAGGGTATATCATTTAGAATGTTTTCTTTTTAATTAAGCATATATATATATATATATATATATATATAGTCTGACAATTAAGTCTATGCACTTGCCACTGTGTCCTTACACTGGCAGCACTGTACAAGCTACTTGGTAAGGTTTTATCACCTTTGTATATCAGTGTCTCACAGCTGTGTTCCTATCGATGTGTGGAAGTGTCTTGCTGAGTGTGTTTTTGTGTGTTGTCTCAATAATGTTGGAGCTTGAGGTTGCCATGAGTGTGTGACAAAATTAGACGAAAACAACCTGAACTTTTCACAAACAACTTGTGGCTCTTGCATCACAACAATGGACCAGCTCACACAGCACTGTCTGTGAAAAAGTTTCTAGACAGTAAACAAATAACTGCATTGGAACACCCTCCCTACTCACCTGATCTGGCCCCCAGTGACTTTTTTCATTACCCGAAGATAAAGGAAATATTGTAAGGAAGGCATTGTGATGACATTCAGGACATCAAGGTAATACAACAATGGCTCTGATGGCCATTACAGAAAAAGAGTTCCAGATTGCTTTGAAGGATAGTATAGGTGTTGGTTTAGTGTGTAGCTTCACAAGGGGAGTACTTCGAAGGTGACCATAGTGATATTTAGCGATGAGGCATGTAGCACTTTTTCTAGGATGAGTTCTCGAACTTGTCAGACTTCATAAATATAAATTCATGGACTAACCTTGCAAAAATATGCTCTTATTTCAAAGGGAATATTTCTTTGTATGTCACTATTTCTCTTGTCTCTCCTTGCTTGGGTAAGCGTGAGTGCCATGATCTGTTTCCTTTCCTGCCATATGTACACATGCAAGTAAAAAAAATGCAAACTGCAGAGACTTCAACAAGCGTCATTGGATTTACTGGGATCTTCACATTTTCACTCATGGTAATTGTATCATGACAGCCTTCCACTAGGGGAACAGGTGGGGGGAAAATAATAACATTAAAGTGCAGTTTTTTGGATGGAAAGTTTTCTTTATCTCAAGGTATTAGTGTTGAAGCTATTTTTGTCAATGTACAAAAATAATTAAGCAGGGAAAGTGTGTTCTCTAATTAACTTGAAGGACATCAATGTAATGAGGTGGCCACTGTTGCAATAAGATGTGGAGGTGTTGCTTCTTTGCTAGAGCAGTAATGAGAACTGTAGAAGTCAGGAAGGGAAGAGGTATCCATCCTGCCAGAGAGTTGCACCATTTATCACACTGACTGGGCTGTCAGATCAGTGGGAGGGCCCTGGAGAGCCCTGGCCATGAGATTGAAGGTTGGTAGCAATTTATGGCAACAAAAATATGTTGAACATGAAAGAGATAGCTCCTAAACTCTTCAATTTTCTTACATTACCCTGAAGGCCAGAGAATTGAATGAAACAGTAGCTGATGACAACTTTAGAGAATCCTAAATGCATGACAGAAAAAGTATTAAAATAGCTCAATAATTTTATTGTATATGTGCATTAATCTTGCCCCTGAAAGAGGTACAAGAGTAGAAAATGCTGCCTTTTGGTTATACCTAGTCCTCAAAGAGAAAATGATACACTTAAATTCTGTTTGTTCCTCAGAGACTTATATGTAGGCAACAATAGTAAAAATGGAGAACACAAAACCTAAGGAGACAACCTGAAGACAACCTACGTTATTATCTACATAATATTATTGACAATTGATATGACTTCATGGCCTATAGTGAATCCATTAGTCTGATTCTGCCAACAACATATATCAGGAGAATATCTTTTCAAGGATAAAAATTAACCCCTGGCCACATTGGGTAAAACAGTCTCTAACTAAGTTACATGTTCTATGTATACAAGTGGTTAGTTTGGATAGGATTAAAGCACCCAAGCCATTCCAGTGCCATGGCTCACAGAAACAGAGCAAGTCCATAGCCAAACAGGTCTTACTAGGCTGGCCTTCTCAAAATCATATTCTATTTTCCAATTTACTCAGTGTCTACTAAGCACTAGGAACTAAATCACGTACCAGAAATACAAAATTCCATATGCTGTTGTTCCTATCTTAAGGATAATTTACTAGAGAGTAGTGAACTAAGAAGCAATACCTTGTCTGAAATTCTGATGTAGATACTTATTGACAGTGTATATTTGGGCAAGTTACCCTGCTAAGTAGTATCCTCTTCTGACCTAGAGTGTACGTGTGAGGAGGTGTACAGTAATCTTTCAACAAATGTTCGTTTTTATTAGCTAGTAATATGATGTGTAAAAAGTTATGCTGACACAGATGAGGATGTATCTAATTCTGTGAGAGGAGAGAAAAAATAGGGAGGTATGATATTTGATCTATGATTTAAAATGTGAATAAAATTTGCCTGCTAGAAGTGATGATCTTAAGAGCCTGAGTATATCAGTTCAACTCAACTAACTCAGTCAAGTAGTTCTCTTCCTTGGTTAGAGTGTAGAGATCAGAGGTCAAAATCAGAGTAAAAATGAGAACATTTGTGCCTAATGTAGAAATGTCACATAATGCAAAGAGAAAATTACTATTCTATGACCACAGGTCATACTCTCGAACCCTACTTAATGGACAGTGTGATCAGTGGCCTGTTTGAGGGTTAATAGGGTAGGCTAAACCCATGGAGAGTTTAGCATTATCAGAAATTGGTATGGATTGCAAGTATTATATTTCTATAATACTTGGAAGTTACCAAATTACTAAATCAGAAGACACTTTATTCTATTTTTATTTAAAACTATCATCATAGGAAAATTTCAAGTCAAAACACACACTATTCAATTTACTCAATAAATATTATTGAGTTATTAGTTAAAATTAGTTATTAATAAATGTTATGTTCCAGCAACTATGCCAAGCCTCGAGGATACAAAAATCAAAATAACATATTCCAATATCTAGAGTTTTCCTTTAGAAGAGAAATTCTATACTTGATTTATTCAAGCTGATGATATATAAATTTATAATGCAACTAAGTTCCACTATAGTTTATAAATACCCAAGAGTACAAAATGGGCAAACTTTCTAACAATGCATGCAACAATAGGAGAAATTGGCCAAAGAAATAACTGTTGTACTTAATAACACAAGAATAATGAATTTTACTACATTATTAAAAAGAGATTATAAATAAAAATATAGTATGATACAAATATAAATATATTTCAAAGCGTTAATATCTATTATCAACTTTTTATATTGACAAGACACACATACTTTTATATTAATGAGATCCTGCTAAAGTCAAAGAACAAAAAACACCAAAAGCTTGATAAATACTATGTGAAAAAAGGTCAACCTTAATAGCAATCAAATGAATGCAAATTAAAATGAGGTACTATTTTTGTCTATCAAATTAACAAAAGCAAATAAAGAATGATCCCATATCCTAATGAGGATGTGGTGAGACAAATGTTTTCATACACTGCTGATTGTCAATAAATTGTAATGACCTTTCAGAAAAGTAATTTGGCAATACATATTGAGAATCTTAAAACTAATCCCATTATCTGGTATTATAATTTTAGTATTAAGATGTATCATAAAAGATTATTGAGATTTGGGCAATGCTTTGTGTACAAAAGAAATCCCAGTTATTTTTATACTAGTTAAAAATAAATAAAAATGATAACAGAAATATCCCCAGCAGTAAAATAGTTCAGTAAATTCTGGTATACTCTCCTGCTGAGATACAATACACTCTTTTAAAAATGCTGTTTTAAAAAGGTAAATTTTAGAAGGGCTCAGCTCACGATACAGTATTTTAGGGGAAAAGGGCAAGTATATGGAGATTTTAGTCAGCAAACTAAGTCAGTAAAAGGAAAGTGTTACTATTGTCCACAGATACATTGAAAATCAAAAATAATCTAAGATGAAGTATATGTATTAATAAAAACATTTAATAAAATCCTTGGATATGAAATCAATATATAAATAAATACCAAAAGCATTTTTATTTTCAAATAATAAATATGTAGAAAGGGTAATTTTTTTTTTTTAATTTTGACAGAGAGAGAGAGAGAGAGAGAGATACAGAGACAGAGAAAGAACTGAACTGGGGGCACTCCCCAGTTCAGCATATGGGTCCGCATGGGCTGGGGCCGGGCTCCCCGGTCCCCAGTGCTGCAAAGTGAGTGCTTAACTCATTGAACCATCCTGGCTTCCCCAGAAAGGGTAATTTTAAAAGAGATACCATTTGTAATAGAATTAAAAAATGAGAAATAAATCTTTCAAATTGTGTGTAAGAACTCTGAGGAAAAATTAATAAAATATATGTGAATGCATTAAAGATAACAAAGGCACTAAGACTCATATACCCTGTTTATATATAGTAAGATTCACTATTGTAGGGGTGTCAGCATTCCCAAAATTGATTTAGGAATTTAGTGAAATTCGCATTACAATCCCAACAGAAATTTGATAAACCAACTCAAAAGTTAATATGTAAAAATAAATGGGTAAAAATAACAAAGGCATTCTTGAAGTAGAAAAACACCTAGCATGGAAGATAAGTGGGAAAGAAAATAAGTCCTGGAATAGTCGGATATCTAATTGCATAAAATAGAATTGAATCTACATCTTCTTCTCTATATATAAATTAATGTCCAATAGATAAAAGTAAAATGTAAATAAAAAAACCTTAAACCTTTTAAGAAAACAAAAAAATGGAAGGATTTTTATTTCATCAAGCCAGGGAATCATTTCTTGAACAAGACATATAAAAGCATAAGCTATAGTGGGAAAAAATGATATATTCAGCTACATTAAATTTTAAAATTGCTGTTCATCAAAAGTTTTTTAAAAATCTACACTGGATTTGAAATGATGCTTGCAACACATATAGCTGGCAAAGAATTAATTTCTAGAATCTATAATGAATCCTTAAAATGTAATAAAAAAGGAAAAAGAACACCTAGTAGAAAAATGGCTAAAAGAATAGGAATAGGTAATTTATACATTTGTAAACAGGAATGGCCACCAATGTATGAAAAGATGTCCAACCTCAGAAGTAGTTACGGACATGCAAATTAAGGAGATCAATTTACAGGCACTCCATTGTAGCAAAAATTATAAAGACTGATGATAAATTTTGGTGAGAATGTGGAACAACAGCAACTCATCTTGCTGGTGGGATTTTGAATTGGTAAGGTTAAAGGTGTAATTTAAATCAATATAGGCTTACCTCAGAGGTACCATGGGTTGAGTTTCAGACTACCGCAAAAAGGTAAGTATCACAGTAAATCAATTCACAGGAATGTTTTTGTTTCGCCGTGTACATAAAATTTATGTTTATACTTATTGTAGTCTATTGGTGTGAAATAGAATTATGTCTAAAAAAAATGTAAATGCCTTAATTTAGAAATACTTTATTGCTAAAAAGAATTCTAGCTATCATCTGAGCCTTCAGCACTGGTGGAAGGTTTTGCCTGGATATTGATGGTTGCTGACTAGTCAGGGTGGTAGTTGCTAAAGATTAGGGTGCTTCTGGAAATTTCTTAAAGCGAGACAATGATGTTTGCCGCATCAATTAATGCTTTCTTTCATGAACAGTTTCTCTGTAGCAATGCACAAGAGATGCTATTTGATAGCATTTTACACACAGTAGAACTTTCAGAATTGCTGTCAGCCTTCTCAAACATTGTTGCTGCTTTATCAACTAAGTTTAGGTAATATTCTAAATCTTTTGTTGTCTTTTTCAACAATTCTTATAGCATCTCCACCAGGAATAGATGACATCTCAAGAAAGTACTTTCCTTGCTCACCCATAAGAAACAGCTCTTCGCTCATTAGAGTTTTCTCCTGAGATAGACACAACTCAGTCACATCTTCAGGCTCTATTTCTGTCTAATTCAAGTTCTCTTGCTATTTCTACCACATCTTCAGTTACTTCCTCTACTGAAGTCTTAAACTCCTCAAAGTCATTGAAAAGGATTGAAATCAACTTCTTCCAAACTCCTGTTAATGCTGATATTTTGACCTTTTCCCATGAATCCCAAATGTTCTTAATGGCATTTAAAATGGTGAATCCTTTGCAAAAAGCTTTCAATTTACTTTTTCCCAGATCCATCAAAGGAATTACTATCTACAGATATATAGCTATATAGCTTTGTGAAATGTATTTCTTAAATAATCAGGCTTGCAAATCAAAATTACTTCTTAATCCATGAGCTACAGAATGAATGTTGTGGTAGCAGGCATGAAAACATCATTAAACTTAATATGTCTCCATCAAAGTTCTTGGGTGACAAAGTGTTTTGTCAAAAACAGTACTATTTTAAAACGATTTTTTTTTTTCTGAATAGTAGATCTCAACAGTGCAGACTGCTGAGAATTAACATATTTGGTATACTGTCTTAAAAGCAGATCTGCAGTCGTTTAGGTTTTGTTGTTCTATTTATACAGCACAGGCAGAGTACATTTAGCATAATGCTTTAGGGGCCTAGGATTTGGGGAATGGTAATGAGCATTGGCTTCAATTTAAAGCCACCAGCTGTATTAGCCACTAACAAGAGAGTCAGCCTGTCCTTTGAAACTTTGAAGCCAGGGATTGGCTCCTCCTTTCTAGCTATTACAGTCATAGACTATAGCAGCACTGGTGGCTTCACCTTCACTTTTATGTTAGGAAGATGGCTTCTTGGCTCACACCTCATGAACCAACTTCTGCTAGCTTCAAACTTTTCTTCTGAAGCCTTATCACCTCTCTCAGCCTTTGCAGAGTTGAAGAAAGGTCATGCCCTGGATTAGGTATTGGCTTAAGGCAGGGGTGTCAAACTCAATGAAAACACGGGCCATTTGGTGCAACAGGCAAGATTCATGCGGGCCACATCACGTTTACAAACGTCGCCGGAACTGAGTCAGCGCGTTTATACACGCCCACAGGCCCCCAGGAAAGGCACTGGGCCACGTGTATACTCGTCTTCAGTAGTTAAAGGGTTAACGAGGGAATTGTGTGTAAGGTATTGCCTCGATCTCCCCTAAGCGCTCTTTTCTTCATAACAATTTTTTCTATTTTCATTTTATTTCAGAGCATCGTGGGCCACAAAAAATTACCTCGGGGCCGCCAATTTGACACCCCTGTTTTAGAGCATACTCTTTTTACTTATTTTAAAAAGTTTGTTATACGACAGTATGCCAAGTTACTCTGGTAATGCCCATGTAGATCTTGTGTTTACCACATTTTTTTTAAAGATTTACTTTATTGTTTTGAGAGAAGGTGAGACAGGCAGACAAATGGAATGGGGGAGGGGGGTAGAGCAGTCTCCATGGTTGTACATCATTACTTTTTTGACATAGTTTCATTCCACACAGGTGGGGATGTGGAGCTGTGTGAGGTAGAACCAAATTGGGAGGTGAGGACCCTTGCCGCTGTCTCTGCAGCCACCAGTTTTGCATTGCAGTTCAGCATGTGGACCTGCACGGACTGGGGATGGGATTCAACCCCCGGAACCCTCGGATACAAGGCAAGTTCTCAACCTGTTGAGCTATCCTGGCATTCCTTACACATCTCTAGATTGCACCATTTTGTCTTGTGTTTGATTTTTATGTCCTCTTGTTTTGTGTACTAACATGCTATACAAGCTATTAGACTAGGAGCAATAGACTATACCACATAACCTAGATGTGTAGTAGGCTATATCACCTAGGATTATATAAAGTACACTCTATAATGTTTGCACAAGAATCAAATCACCTAATGAGACATTTCTTAGAACACATCTTTGTAGTTAAATGGTGTACAACTGCTGGCTTAGGGCCTTCAACATCAGTTTGGTGAGTATCTATTTAAATCGTACTTGCCTTCTGCACTGTGTGCTTTGTTGATATTCCCTAAAGAAATTTTCACAAAAATGAAAAAAATAACATGCATAAGGCTATCTCTTACAGCACTGTTACTGATAGCAAAAAGAGAATATAATCTCAACATCAGTAAGGTGTTATATTCTAGATAGGTGTTAAATGTGTTCTATAGACTACTATGCAAAAATTGAAAATAATGATTGATTTATGAGTACTGACATGCAATATTCTCCAAGGCATATAGTTATATAAAAATTGCATCTAACAGAACAATTATTACAATATATTCAACTATTTTAACTTTTAACGATAAATTTATGAGTATAAAATTCTAAATTTAATGTTATTATTATTCAATACTTTTAGAAATTTAAATTCATTGACTTTTTTTTTTTAAGATGTTTTTACTTTTTATTGTTTTGACAGAGAGAAAGACAGAGAGAGACACAGAGAAGGGGGAGAGCCCAGAGCAGTCTCCATAGTTGTATGTCATCATTTCTTGACATAATTTCATTCCACACAGGTGGGCTGGGGGCTGCACATGGTGGGAACCGGGTGGGGGTGGGCTTGGGGGGGCCTGGTAAGCTTGACCCAGCAAGAACTGAGCTGGGGGCCTCCCACATGGGAAACACAATGTGGGATACACACCCCTAGTTCAGCATATGGGTCTGCATGGGCCAGGGCTGGGATTTGATCCTTAGATCCTGGGGCTGCAAGTAGAGCGCTTAACCCACTGAGCCATCCCAGCATCCACTTCATTGACTTCTGATATATAGTTTATATGAAGTCGTCTATTAATTTGTCTGTTTTTTTTAAGTTTTTTTTTTAACCAGAACTATTAATTCTAGATGTTTACATTTTTATTGTAATGTATCTAGATGTGGATTTATTGTTATTTATCTAGTTCAGCACTCAGTATTAAACTTTCAATCAGATTATTTTTTTAATAATTAAGTATTCTCATTTATTTATTTTGGAAAATGATTTCACTTACACTGCCTATTGTCTATTGCTGGGCCTCCCATTACAAATACCGTTGAGCCTCTTGCTCCGTTTTTTCACTTAAATGCTCTTTTATATTTTTTAACCTTTTATTTCTCTGAAATATGTTCTGGGTGATTGTCATAAAGCAAGCAAGCAATTCTTTCTTTAATTTCATGTCTTGCCTATTGATTTTTAAATTTAATTGACTATATTTTTATATCTGTGATTTCCAATATATAGTTCTCTTCTTAATTAATATATCATTTTGTTCTGTTTTATGGGTTTTTATTGTTTTAACATTTTAACATTCTTAAATATACATATTCTAAAGTCCCTAACAGATTGCTCTGTTATTTGGATGTTTTTATGGCATCAATTCTCTCAATTATTGCATTTGTTGCCTTCATTTTTACAGTTACATTTTCTCATGCATTTTGGAATTTTATTTAATAAGTAATGTTGAATGAGAGTTTTCTCATATCCCTCCCTGTTTTGTAGTTTTAAAGATGCTTCTACCCACTCCTTGGGGCTCCCAGTTACAACCGCGTCATGCACTGGTATTCTAGGAGGCCTGTCCTCTACTGGGAATGCAGGAAGTCCGGTCACTGAGTCAGCAGGCAGCTTGGCACAGTTCCTCATTATGTCATCACTTGCTTCCTCTGACCACATCAATTTTTATCACTGAATAAAAACTACATCCCTGGGTAGTAGTCACAACTTTTATCGTTTTTCTTTATCCATTTTATGTGAAAAACCCAATTCTTGTCTCCAGCCGTATGGGCAGGACACTTTTAATCTCCCTACCCTGCAGTAGTTGTATTTGTGGTCAGCTCTATGTGGGATTTTATAGTCCAATAAATTGCCACTTTAGCCCTCATCTACTCCTGTCACATTTCTCTTGCACAAGATTTCCATCATATATTGTAATCTCTGTTTTATCATTTATGTGCATTTTTAAACTGGGGGGTGGGTGAACAAACACTTAAGTCAGGAACTCATAATGCCATTTTCACCAGATCTGTAAAAAAAAAAAAAAAAATTGAACAGTTAAAAAGAAAAATATATTACATTACCTTCTGAGAGAATGAATAAACAAGATGTAAGAGAAATTTTTATGGCAGTTTGACTTATGAGAAGTACTAAAATGTTTGATCTGTTTCAGAGAAAATAACTCTGATCTAACTAAATGAAGCTTTTACTGAAAAAAAAAAGATTAATATTAATAAACACAATAGGTGAAAGTTGCCAGAATTCTGCCAAGAAAAAAACAATTGGTGTATGCATCATGACTAACCTCAGCTCACAAAGATATTATAAACTGATTGAAGTGCTAAGTAAACTATACTTTTCTAAATCATTTATTTGTTTTTTAAATGTGCTCTATTTAATGTATCAATTGAGAATTATTATTTGTATAACATATTCAAAATGTTATGTTTTGGTATAAATAGGGAATATCTAAAATCTGAAAGTATTGCCATAGACTCAATTTACCCATTACTGACTTCACTAAATTACTGGCCTTGGGGGAAGCCGGGATGGCTCAGTGGGTTAAGCATTCACTTTGCAGCCCCAAGGACCGAGGATCAAATCCTGGCCCCGGCTGTGCTGACCCATATGCTGAACTGGGGAGTGCCCCCCATTCAGTTCTCACTGGGGCGAGACCCCGGCCCAGTTCCTGCCTGGTGCAGCCCTGTGTCCACCTGTGGAATGAAACTATGTGGAAGAGCCAATGATGTGCAACTATGGAGACTGTTCTGGGACCCTCCCCCTTCTCTCTGACTCTGTCTCTGTATCTCTCTTCCTGTCAAAAACAATAAATAAATCTTTAAAACAAATAAATAAATACAATAAATTACTGGCCTAAAATATTGTTGCCTTAACAAATTTAACAAAAACAAAACAAAACAAACAAAAACACCTTTTCTGGCCTTGTAAATATTACTAAAATATTAAAAATTCTAATTAAGAAGTACTTTTAGGTGATGCTGGGATGGCTCAGCAGGTTGAGCCCTAACTGTGCAGCCCCAGGGTTTGAGGATTGAGTCTTGGCCCCTGCCCGTGCAGACCCATATGCTGAACTAGGGTGTGCTTCCCATGCAGGAGGGCCCCGGTTGGGTTCCCATCCTGCACAGCCCCACGCCCACCTATGTGGAATGAAACTGTCAAAAACTAATGGCATACAGCTGTGGAGACTGGTCTTGGCCCTCCTCCTTCTCTTTGTCTCTCTTTGTCTCTCTCTTTGTCAAAAATAATAAGATAAATCTTTTTTAAAAAGAATTACTTTTATTCAAAAACGTAACAAGTGTTGATTAGCATCATTTTGGGTAAATGTACCCACAAATGTTGCCTACTGAAAATGTAACTTTCTCAACATCAAAAAAATGAAATATAAATTCTCAACAAAGATGTGTGTGCAATTTCCCCCAAATACAATGTTCTCTAGAAGATTTCTAGAGAAATCTTCCTTTCTCTAGCTCTGTAATATTGTGTTTGAAGGACATTTTATAAAGAGCACAATATATGATCCTTCGAGGATATTAGTCTATTAGGTAATCAACCTGGATTAAACAGCCCTGAACCCTCATCTTAATTTCTTTCTTTATATTCAGGTATGTCCCACACCATTTAAGAGACAGCTTTATATGATTCTGCTGCCACTACTGGTGGTTTTAGTTCAGCTGTTTCAGTTTGATGGCAGCACATTAAATGAACTCTGAATAGAGACAGTAAAAGTAATTCACACTATACTCCTCAGCCATCTTCCACTATAGCAAGTACCAGAATTGGAATTAAACATTTTTTCTTTTGTCCCACAAAGATCTTAGTACCCATCAGTGCAGAATTGTAAAGCTAAACCTTAAGAATGCATTTCCTTTAGAGACAAAAATATGTCCATCTCTCCTGCCCTTTTCTATTTTGCTACAATTTGCTATACCACTCCTTGCATCCACGAATCAATTTAAAAACTTTTCTTCTATATTCTCAGAGAAAAAATTTTTATTTATTTATTTTTATTGTTAAATTTAATGGGGTGACATTGGTTGGTAACAATTAGATAGTTTCCTGATGTACAAGTCCACATCACATCACCCATGCATCGCATTATGTGCCCACTGCCCAGAACCAGCTCCCCTTCCACCACCATATATCGGTGCCCTCTCCCACCTCTCCCCACAACTCTCCCTCCCCCTTCCTCCCCCCTCTCCAGGTAACCACCAAACCATTGAGTGTGTCCACAATGCTGGTGCCCTCTCCCATCTCCCCTCCCTCTCTCCTTCCCCCCTCCTCCCCTTCCCTCAGGCAATCACCAAGCTATTGAGTGTGTCCATAAGTCATTAGAGAGAATTTTTAAATGATGCATTTAGGGGAAGCTGGGATGGCTCAGCAGGTTAAGCGCTCTCTTTATAGTCCTGGAGACTGAGGATCAAATCCCACATGGGCCCGGCCCATGTGGGTCCATATGCTGAACTGGGGTGTGTCCCCAGTTCAGTTCTTGCTGGGGCCTATGCAGAGGCTCCCAGCCCAGTTCTTGCCCTGTGCAGCCCCGTGCCCACCTGTGGAGTGAAACTATATGGAAAACTAATGCTGTCAACTATGGAGACTGCTCTGGGCCCTCCCCCTTCTCTCTGTTTCTCTCTCTCTCTCTCTCTCTCTCTCTCTCTCTCTCTCTCTCTCTCTCTCTCTCTTTCTCTCTCTCTGTCAAAAACAATAAAAAAAATGATGCATTTACAAGAGTAGTATGATTGAGAGCTTTAAATAGGGAACACTGGCTTCAAATCTTGTCCTTATCACCAATTTAGGCTGCAACTTCTGGGAGTGCCTTAATCTTTCAAGAGGAACCCACCTTCAGTTCTGCTTGCTTTACTTTCCTGTTCTGCCAGTGAATTCATGTGAGTAAGGGCTACTCAGCTTTCCTTTATGAAAAGTGGGTTCTAATTTTTACAAATCTTATCATCTCGAAGACAGTGTGTAAGACATAGAAATCAGTGACACAGTAAGAATGGACAATGAGCATGTAAATCAATGGAGGAAATGAAAGGGAAGGGCCAGGAGCAGATTCTCATTTAGAGTTTAACTACATATTGTTCTACTATTTCAGTCATAGACCTATAGCCTGGAGGATAGCCTGAATTTCTTGGGAATGGTTCAACAGCACCATTTTTTTTCCATTGCTTATTTTCATAAGTATCTTCATCACTGCTTTATTTCTATGTCTTGTCTATGTTTATTTTTATGTCTTTCTATTTTCCTATGTCTTGTTGTGGCATTTTGTCTATCTTCATTCTTTAACAACGGACCTTTTATTATGTGGTTAGTATTGTCATCAGAGCCTCTAGTTATACTGGGTAATGCTTTCCATGAATTCAAGGACACAGATCGAATTACAGTTATCCTTTGGCCTTTTTATTAATATAAATAAGAACATTATTATATTATAAAAATTTACTATTATTTTTATACTTTAACATTATAAATTATGAAAGTTATAAGGCTAAAAAATATCCAGAAGGGGCTTAAATTATAAATGGGAGACCGATTCTGGCCCTTAGCTTTTGATTAAAAAAAAATTTGCTACACCACAGAGGAGTCAGTTGCTCCCTGCCCCCCTCAATCCCCCCCCCCCCGTCTTGATCTGCTGTTGGCCAACTCAACTATAAGTTCCAGGTATAATCATTTTAGCTCTAGCAGAGTCCTATAACCAGGTTTACAGACATTGCCTAAAACCACCTATTTGTATTGTCATATTGCAGTAAATGTCATGCCCGTTTTCAAAAATGACAGAGTCATTCAGACGACATCTTCTTACCAGAAAGATAACTTATCAAAGTTGGTTTCTGAAACAATCAATTTATCGTTAGCTTCAACCCAACAGTCTCAGTTGCAATGCCCTTTTAGGTAGAAAATACCATGACATTTGATCTAGCCAGGTAGGCATCATATGTGAATTTACTTCAAAAGAAAGAAATGATTAAATACTTCCTTTACCAGAGGAGTAGAATTGAATTACTGCTCCCAAAAATAAAATTATGATCAATGAAGTAATTAGCCTCCAAGATTTCCTGACAGAGAGATGAAAGGATGAAAAATTTATACATATTATCCAGAAGAATAAGTACTCACAGCAAACAATCTGAGAGCTATGGGCAATGTTAAAACGAATAATTTGACAGTACAAACTGCCATTGAAGGGTCTATCATCAAATTGTCATTAAAACCGTTTCCTGTTACTTAGTAAGATTTTAGGAAAAATAAATATTGTCAGTCACATGGAGAAATAGAATCATCCTTTGTAAATCTGAAGACACGGTCTCAAGTGAGGTCTATTATAACATTAGTTTTAGATGAAGAGGACAACAAATAGCACACTCTCTACTGTTGCAGCTACAAACTGATGAAAAGACACAAACAGTTCCAGACAATTTTGTTTATTTTAAAACAAAAAGCACCTTTAAAACTCAGATATTTGTGGAAAATAATTTCTTTGTTTAATGATTACAAAATCAGTATCCTTAAGGTTTGAGGACTCTGTTTACATAATTATTTTAATTAAAATTGTGTAGCACTATTATTGATCATAATAATGGAATTCTCTCTGAATTTACCAATTTTCAGAAGACCACATGAATTAAAACTAGATCATTCACATGGTCTTCTGAAAATTGGTTATGTTCGACTGGGAGAAGGTGAGAAATTAAAGACAACTTATCACTCCAAATATCAGTTTGGGCAATAGCTTCAACATTTTCTATCAAGCATTATGCCATGGCAACAATCAGAAAGCCAGAAATACATATTTTCTATTTTCATTTTCATACATTGCATTTACCTTGATTCAAAATTAAGCTTCCGAAGAAAGAAAAGAAAAATTCTTGAATTAACAATTGAGTCATGTTCTTGAGGGTTGGCTATGACAATAATAACTGATTTAAATTCTAAATTATCAAAAGGAAAAATAATCCCAAATCATTTGTGAAGCATTATGAGCCAATATAATTACCACCTATTGCAGACTCCAGACAATTAACCTATCACTTAATGGCATAGTCTTCTTCAAAAATTCAACCCCAAAATGCAGGAATCATCATGGAGGCCTCTATTGCCCTCAATCTTCAAATCTTCATCTTCAATCTCCAGCAAGTACTGATGGCTCTACTTCAAAATCACATTTCTTGTTGGTTTGCTTCTCTCCATTTCCCCAGCAACCACTCTAATCCAAGCCTATTCTATGGTAATAACTGATCTTTCTGTGTCCTCTCTTTACAGCCCATTCTCTAAACGAAATGGTTAACTCTTACAATTGATACCTCCAAAGTTTCTTCCCTTGCTCTGCTGCTTGCTTTCCAACAGTACTAATCTCTTTCCCAATCCTAAGGGACTTGGCCTTTAAATGTTCTCTTTCTCTGAAAAGCTGACAAACTAGCTCCTTCTCATCAGTAAAGAGTTCAAACTCCACCTCTGCAGAGAGACTGTCCTTAACTACTCTCCCAAATAGCGTTTTTAGATTACTCTATAGCACATATTCCACTAGTAACTGTTTACTTGGCTTTCCCTTTTCACTAAAATGTGACTTCCATAAATAATGGTAACTTCACCCAAATTTTGAGTTTTCAGTTTCATTCATTTATTCATTCTACAACTATTTTGATCTCCTACTATTTTTTATTCTTCTAGCCCTAGTGCTAAACCAACATGTGTATCCTTGAGCATATGTTTCACTCAGAAGAGACAGAAAAACATGTCATAAAATTTTAGTAACAAGAGCAGTGAATAAAAATTAAAGCAATGTAAGAGGGTAGCCAAAGACGGATGTGGAGGGAATGAATCGATAGGAAAGGCATCTTTGAAGGCATGAATTTTGAGCAGAAACTGAATGAAGTGAGGAGAAAGCAAAACAATGATATAGCAAACACAAGGCCCCTGCAAAGACTGTGTGCTAAAGGAAGACAAAAAGGGCAAGTATAACTGAGCTGGGTGTGCTATTCATTGCTCAATTTCTGGAGCCTAGCACAATGTCTACTATAGTCAGTAATACTGGTTGTATGCAATAAGTATTTGTTGAATTAATGAATGAAAAAGTATTCCGTAAAGATTCATTGAACGAATGAGAAATTTTGGGTGTGGTTCTTCTTGTTGCTAATCAAAAGTGGATAACTCAGGAACTTTATAGTACAAACTCTATATGCAAAAATAACCCACAGGGAGGCAATTATGTCAAAAATGAGACACTGGCTAAACAAGCATGATGCAGATCCAATTGTGTAGAAAATAGCAAGAGTAATGATGAAGGGGATGCTGAGATAGCCCAGCGTTTGAGCATTTGCCTTGCAATCACAAGGTCCAGGATTTGATTCTTGGCCCATGCAACCCCATATACTGAACTGCGGTGCAACTGGTAACCACCAGGATGGCTCAGTGGGGAAGGTTCTTGCCTCCCATGTGAGAGGCCTTCCATTTGGTCTAACCCCACGTGGCCCCATATCTACCTGTGTGGAATAAAACTATGTCACAATTAATGATGTACAACTACGGAGACTGCTCTGGACCCTCCCTCATCTCTCTCTCTCTCTCTCTCTCTCTCTCTCTCTCTCTCTCTCTCTCTCTCTTTCTCTCAAGCAATAAAATAAATCTTTAGGGAAAAAAATGATGAAGGCATTTAAACAGTCGTGTTAGTATAAAATCTACTATGATGATGAAACTATTTGATCAGATTGACCAATGTAGAGGCGATTAACAATTTTCAGGTTATAATAGGTTATCAATCAAAATTGTATAAAACCTATTATAGTGATTCTAAGTATTTCCAGATTAACCAGAAGGATGATCTTTGGAGGGTTGGTTATTGTTGTCTTTTGACATAAGTAGTCTGGTATCTGATAGGGGCTATGAGTTGAAGAATAACAGGAAAAGGCTATAGCATTTGGTCAGGCCTTTAAGAAAATATTTGTATGGGATCATTTAAGTGGCTATTACTCAAAAATGTATTTCACAATGAATAGTGCTTTCTTTTAAATCTTGAAATATTTTCAGACTTTGGATCTAATATTGTCAACTGATTTTAAAAATTATCAACCACAGTTCCAAATCAATAAGTCAACTTTTGTTAGGCTGTGGAAGTAACAGAAATGTAAAAAAAAACCCCAAAAACTAAAAACAAAACAACAACAAAAAAAACACACACCATGTTTGCTTTTTCAATTTTTATATTCAATTTGTTCTCTTGCCTCTGAACCTTTTTTAAATTTAATCTTTTTTCTGGGATAGTTTTTTTCCTATGCCAATGCTGGGTGCCAAACTCCTAGCTTTCATTTTTTTGCTAAAATTATAGGTGCTATAGTTGATACAAAGTTAAACCTTACTGGTGGGCTTCATTTAGCAGTGTTTAACGCCTTCCTGTAGCACCATTTTTCCAGTTCTTGGGCAGAGTGACAAAGGCCTCTGTCCTATTAATCTGTATCTTTCTGAGCATTACCACTGCAAATCTTAGAAATAAAATTCTTATTGATACATGATGTGTATTCAATGGCATTAGATGCTTTCAATTCCTGATGCCTTCCTCTTATCTTAAAAAATATAAAATAAAAACAGGCAATAATCTCTGTATCATGAACTTTGTCCTTCTCTTTTCCCATATCTTTTTGAGTATTTCTGCTAGATTAATTTACATAGTGAGTAATCCCCTCATCCAACAATAAAAGTGAGTCTCCATGCTGAAGGAATTGCTCTTTTCCAGAATTGTGCTAGGTTTTCTTACTCATAGGCATACTTTTCCCCTAGAATTTTTAATTTACACCTTTAAGAGCTATAGCCTTTATGACATTATTTCTATTATTTTTTTCATTTTCTTTTGGAATTCAAAATGAGTAAGAAAAATGCCCCACATTTCCAATATGTCTATAGGTATAATTTCTCAGAACCGTGTTTTTCTTCTTACCTGTTGCCTTCTGGTATCATCTCATGTTGAACAATGCTTTATGTATATCTCATTTCATGCTCAGGCACCCTGCTAGGTGAATACACATTCAGTCTCCAAATCACAATGGGAAACTGAAGTGAAGAAATATTAGATGACTTGCCCAAGGTCAGCCACTAATAAGGGGTGGGGCTGGAACGTGAACTTGAGTGTGGATCCTTGCGACACAAGATCACTCCTTCCCTCAGCAGTGCCCGAATAGTTGAGGCCAGCACAACTCTTTCATTCATGCAGTTTTCTCTGTTTTTATTTTTTTATGTCACTCACAACTTCTTTTTAAATTTTATTCTAAAAGTAATACTTTTATCCTACACAAGATTGAAAGATGTGCACACAGGTATATTTCTTTATATTTTACTTTGTATCCTTTCAGAAATACATGGATAATAATATACATGTATTTTTGTTTTGTTTTTTTGAAATCTGCTTTTTTAATTAATGACAGCTTGTGACAATTTCTCATGTCACTTTTAATTTTTTCTGAGGATTCAGCTTTCTGTGCTTCTACTGAAATTTATTAGCCAGTTTCCAATTTGGGGACAGATAATGTGTCTCCAATTCTGTAGTATTATAAACTGTGTTTCAACAGTCTGTTTATTCTACATTTGTACCCATCCATAAACATTTTTGTTGTGATACGTTACTTGAAAAAAATGGTTTGCTCACTGCATAATTAAAATTAACCCAATAGCTCTCCAGAAAAATTTACCAATTTTCTCTTCCAACATAAGAATAACCATAGGTGTATGTACATTTTCAGTGTTCTCTACCATTGGATATTATAACTTTTTAAAAAAGTGTCCAATTTGATCATCACAGAATAATAGCTTGTTTTCATTCATGATTTGTTTATTTAGAATGAAATTGGATTTTTTCATGTTTATTCACGTTTTTTGTGTTGCCTATCATATTTTATAAATTTTTTTGTTAATTATTAAGAAAAATTTATGTATGACTTGCAAACATTTTTCTAGTTTATATTTCACCAATAAATTATGTTTGTGGCATTTTTGATGTATAAGTACTTTGATATCTATTTATACACACACACACACACACACACACGTATTTGCAAAACCTAGAAATATTTTTCTTTATACGATCTGGTATTGGTTTCCTAGTTAAAAAGGACTTCCACTCCCCAAGTTTATATAAATATTCACCTAGTTTTTTATCTTCTTCAATGCCTTCATTATTAACATGTATATCTAAATTACTTTGGCTTGCTTTAAAACCAAGGCTTTAACTTTTTTTTTTTCTCCAAAAGAGCAACCAATTGTCCCAAGAACATCTAGTGAAAAACCTTTTTCTCCACCAATTTCAAATATCCTAATAAACACGCCTCAAACTTTATAAGTTCTTGGATTTTCATGGAATTTTAATTCTCTCCCAAGTTTTTTTCCTCCTATTTGGGTCAGTACAAAATTACATTGCTTTTTATCCAAAGAGTAAAGCTTCTCTGTGCTCGTCTTTCTCAAAAGTTTCATAGCAATCAGCCTTCCAAATAAAAAGTATAACAATAGTTACCTTATAAAAATATTGGGGAAGCCGGGATGGCTCAGTGGGTTAAGCGCTCACTTTGAAGCACCGGGGACCAGGGGTTGAATCCCGGCCCCGGCCCGTGCAGAACCATATGCTGAACTGGGAGCTCCCCCAGTTCAGTTCTCTCTCTGTCTCTGGATCTCTCTCTCTCTCTCTTTGTGTCAAAAATAAATAAATTAATTAATTAATTAAAAATATTACTCTGGAGACTTCCCTGGAGAAAATCAGTATCTTTACATTAAATATTCCCTCCAAATAGTATAATTCTTCATTAATTTATATCATCTTTTTAAATTTTCTCTTATAGCCTGTACCATACACCATATGACATAGGAGTGTACTGGAGAATACATTTACATATATACTAATGTAATGGAAGAATTTCTTTCATTATATTTTCCAACTGGCTTTCTAGAACATTGAAAAACCGACTTTTACATATTTGTTTAATAATCAACCACTTTCCTGAACTATTTCATTAGTTCTAATGTATTTAACCAATTTGTACACTTCTAATAATCAAATCATCTTTAAACAATAATTTAGGGTCTTTCTACATATATGTGTATTTTCCCCTCTTTTTTTGAAATGGAGTGAATCTTCCAGAACAGTAGTGAATCATATATGTACTTCCTTATTTCAATGGAATATTTGTAAATTTCATTATTAAGTATAATGTAAACTGCTAGTATGAAAAATAGTCTTTACTAAGTTAAGAAAGTCTTTTATTATATTTAATTTTCTAAGTTTTTAATTTAGAATGGATTTCAGTTGTATCAAGTGTTAGTGTAGCATTGATCAGTAACATGCTTTTCTCTTTTTGCCTCATTAATGTGGTAAATTATATTAGTACAGCTTTTGGCCTCATATTTTGAGAGTTAATCATACTTACTCATGTACATTGTTCTTTAATTTAGTCTTAGGTTTGTTTCCTAATAATTTGTGACTTTTCCATTTTTGACTACAAGTAAAACACATCTACTTTTCTTGTGTGTGTGCGTGTTTGTACTGTGTCTTTCAGAATTTGGTACCAACCTTATATTATTTGCATAAAATAAATTAAGATAATTGTGTGTGTGCACACACATGCATGCACACACTTCAGAATAGTCTAAATCCATATATACTTTTTACAGATTTGATAGAATTTTTGTCTGGGTCTGGCAACATTGGCAGAAGTAGATCTTTTGATGTGTTTTTGATTTCTTACATAATAATCATTATATCCTGGATTTTTAGCTCATTTGGAGTCAATTTTGATCATTTCTGTTTTCCAAAAAAACACATATATAATTCACATATTAAATGTTTCTTTAAACTTAATATAAATATGTCATAATATTCTAATTTTCAGTTACCTTTCTATTGCCTGTGTCCTGGGCAAATGGTTCAGTTTACAATATCAAAATTTCACCAATCCTGCCACTTTCTCTCTGCCTTATTCTGCTACTTTTTTCTCCATTGCTTGTTCAGTATCTGAAATACTCCATATTTACTTATTAGTTCATTGTCTAGACTAACAAAAGTTGGGTGCTGCTCCAACATAACACTTCTATTGTACTGTGCATTTGTTTTTTGTTATTTTTGTGTGTGTGTTTTTTTTTATTGTTTTTGACAGAGAGAGAGAGAGAGATACAAAGACAGAGAGAGAATTAAACTGGGGGAACTCCCCAGTTCAGCACATGGGTCCGCACAGGCCGGGGCCAGGATTCAATCCTCGGTCCCGGGCGCTGCAAAGTGAGCGCTTAACCCACTGAGCCATCCCAGCTTCCCGTGCATTTGTTTTAAGGCTACAACATAAGTGGCAAGATGCTTGCAGACATAAATCATAATTTATTGTGTGTTATCTTCTGTAAATTCTACTGTAAACCTCTATAAGCAGTAGGTTTTCAGCCACCATTTGTGGAAATGTTCAGCGAGCAGTTGGAGACATGTGCCTAGAAATGGGGGAGGAGTATGAAGTCAGATTCTTTGGGAGTCATTTGAGATATGCAATTATCAGATAATTCAAACCTAGAAAATATACTTTAATTAAAAAAAAGGCAACTTACCAAGAGGAAATTAGCTACCTCGTTGATATCAATCCCTGAATTTTCGCTCTGAAGATACAAATATTGATGATTGTGGGATAGAAGTCAGGCAGCTGTTCAGAGTTTCAGCACCAATTGCCAGAGGGCAACATTATGTCAGGAATGGAAAAGGGAAGGGGAAGGAGAACTGGGATTTTCTTGAGTAAATACAATATAGAATAATTCAGCTGTGAAGAGCATATATGAGAACCCCACTGCATCTACATTTGGGGTAAAACAAAACTTCAAGATTTATTTTTATTGTTTTTGACAGAGAGAGAGAGAGAGAGAGAGAGAGAGAGAGAGAGAGATGGATAAATAGATAGATACAGAGACAGAAAGAAGGGGGAGGGCCCAGAACAGTCTTTGTAGTTGCACATCATTGGTTTTTCCACATAGTTTCACTCCACAGGTGGGTGAGGGGCTGCACAGGACAGGAACTGGGCCAGGGTCTCACCCCTGTGAGAATCGAGTTGGGGGCACGCCCCAGTTCAGCATATGTGTGCACACAGGCCGGGGCCAGGACTCGATCCTCGGTCCCCGGGGCTGCAAACTGAGCACTCAACCCACTGAGCCATCCTGGCCTCCCCTAAATAGAACTTTAAAAATGTGCTTTTGTGAGGCAATAGCCCTATTTATTACAAATATACTCTCAGTAAGTGGCAGTTTTCATAGCAAAATGGTGCCACATTCATAGCCCATCACCTGTCTCGTGTGATGGAATGTGCAAGCCATTTCTGAGTGCTCTAAATTTTTTGAAGACTGTACAGATTATATTATACACCATTTATAGAAGTAAGTGCTGCTTTAGTCAGTTGGCAAAAAGTATTTCCAGTATAACTCTCCCCCATTTTCACAAACACAAAAGTTCTCAGATGAATTTTCAGAGTGGGGTTTGTTGCCTTTGTTTTGTTTTGATTTTTTATTTCCTCGTAGTATGATTTAAAATGATCTTGACACATGTCAGTTACAAAAAAAATCTGTTTATTTTAGTTTTGTTTCAAGAGAAGTTAATTTAAGAAAGTAATAAATGAGGAAGCTTAAATCTCAGACTTCGCAAATGTATAATTCCTTGGGAAATTGTAATTGTATTTAGGAAATAAAAATTTGCAACAAACTAGTATATGCTTATTTGTTATATTTTTCTATTACATATTTTTTTGGAAGATACAGAAAGTAAGGAACATTTATTTCCTAATAAGCAAATACTTCTCTATTTTCTTGGGATTTTTTTTTTCCTTGGGTTAAACTATTCTGATACGTTATTCATTCAATATGAACCCTTCCTACCTCCCCAGGCTTATTTACCAGGCGCTCTTTTATCTGAGCCTGCTGGCCTCCTTACTTTCTCCCATGTGTACCTTGTACATTCCCACCTCGCGTCATGCCTCCTGCTCCTCCTTTTCCGCCTCTCCAGATCCTGCCGCCTCTCCAGTTCACATCTCAAACCCTGGATTATATTGGACATCTGCTTTGACCTACAATGTTCTATCTATCCTCTAAGTTTATTGTAATTACCTTAAACTGTACTTTCTTTGATTTTAAGCCAAAACATATCCATGATAATGCACAAACGCATTATAGATATGGTTTGTGAAAGAAAGATGACGAGGAATTTCAATCCTCGGTTTTGTCCTTAAAACAATAACAACAATAAGAAAGGCTTAGACCCTACAGCTTTTTTTTTTTTAAGTTTTATTTTTATTGTTTTTGACAGAAAGGAAGAGAGAGAGAGAGAGAGAGAGAGGAGGGTTCAGAGAAGTCGTCACAGTTGCACATCATTAGTTTGCTACATGGTTTTATTCCACAGGTGGGTGTGTGGCTGTGTGGGGCAGGAACCAGGCCAGGGTCCTCCCATGTGGGAGGCAAGCCCCCAAAAGCCACTCTGGGAGGTGAACCACGATCCTCCCAGATAGAAGGCTTGCCCCAGTGAGAACTGAACTGGGGACACACCCCAGTTCAGCACATACGTCAACACAGGCTGGGGCCAGGATTTGATCCTCAAACCCAGAAGATGCAAGATGGGTGCTAAAACAGCTGAGCCATTCCAGCATCCCAGACCCTACAGATCTATACTGAAAGACTGATTAATATGAATTTTGTATTTATAATTAATATGAATTTCTATGGTTTCTGTTATAATAAATTTTTAAGGGATAATTTTTAATATTTCATCATGTTTAACCTAATAAATAATGATAATGGCCAGCAGTGATTGTAGGAATGGAAAAATTATATTAAATTTGAGAAAAAACTTAGGAAGCAATATTGACAATACTTAGTTCAATGCTAAGGTAGAAGAAAAAGAGAAAACCTGAAAAAGTTAAAATTTGTAGCTTGGACACCTGCATGGCACCAGTAAAAATAGAATAGATGAAAAGGAGAATTGGTGATGAAGAGTAAATGATGGTTGTTGGTACATAGAGTTTGAGTTGTCTATGGGGCACCTGAATATAAGAATGTAGCCAAGTTATGGCTATAAGCACTTGAAATTTGAGAGACTGCAAATAAAGAATTTGGAGATTTGGGAATGACAGTTATATTTGAGATCATAAATCTATAAAGACAAACCAAGAAATACGTAAGTTGAAAGGGTAGATTAAGGAAGATATACTGAAAAACAGGAAAGAAAGTACTGTTTATTCTCTTTAAAAGTCTCTGTAGTTGTCATCTACTAAGTCACCAGAAACAAATGAATTTGAGAATTCTAAACCATTGCTTTTGGAGAAGTATAGAGTTAGGCTCTTGCAAGCCTCTAGTCACAATATTTTCATTAACTGATGAATATATAACCTTGTTTTATTTAAAATATAATTTATTAATTAGCATGGAATTCATGGCCACAAGCACTGTCTCTCACACCTAAAAGCACATATTTTCATCATAAGGCACATCACAGAGTTCTTACTCTTGAAAAAGTGGATAGTTCTTCAGTGCTACACTTTAAGACCATTCTAAGCAGGGAAATCATCAATAAGAAGTGCCAAAATGTAGGGGGAAAAAAAATATATATATATATGGCATTCAACTGGTTATGAAAAGAATACTTGTTTACAGTACGAGAGTTGAAACAAGAAAGCAGGTAATTTTCTTACAGGATTTCAGCTGGCAGCACATACAGGGAGCACCTCAAATTTTTTCACCACTCTGTGCACTGTCCACAATTAACCATGAAAGTGTCACAAGGATGATTTGGGAGTTATAAATAAATTTTAGCAAGTAGAAAAATTTACAAGTATAGAATCTGCCAATAATGGAGATTAATTAACGTTAGAAATGCTTTAAGGTGCCAGGGTAAATTTATTGGTTCTTAGATCAGGTAAAGGAAGAAAAGATAGCTTTAAGTGGATTGAGGAGTAAGTATGTAGTGAAATGAAGTGGATAGAGTGTTTAGGAAATAACTGTACAAAGTTAAAAGGGGATGGGGTAGAAAACTGAAGGCTTCTTAAAGATAAGAGGACTACATACCTTTTCCTAACCAGATCAGTGGTACAGAGATTCAGCTAATTCCAATTCATGTATTTTTTTTTTTTTTTTTTTTACCTATTTGGGAAAGCAACCAGAAGAAAGTGGGCATTTTAATGATGAAAAATAGAACCTGCCTGACGAATCTATGTTGTGTTTGCAATCAATTTTTACAAAATAATTCAGCATTTACAGGGCAAGCAGCCCAAGAAGGAAGATCCCATTGTTGTTAATAAGACGCCTGTAAAACAACACAAAAATATTTGATACATTTTCCTTTTCATAAATTCTGAGCTCCTCACCCCAGCTGCAACATTAGGTGACTCAGTAGAGGAGTTTTCCAAATCAGTATTATTCTTTGGGGTTCACAAAGTAATGTCTACCCAAACTTAATTATAACCATAAATGTTTCTAGAATCTAAAAATTATGAATAAAAAATCAAACCCTAAAGAGACTGTGACTTCTTAAACTCTATATAATGCTAGAAAACTTTCTTTTTCTAATTTGGAAAATGATATATCTATAATCTGTTCTTTTAAAATACTACTAAACACATTTTTTTTTTATTTAAACAATTTCAATAAAATGAAAGGAACAAAATTCTTCAAATGGCTGTTGAATCAACAACCAAAGAAAATTTGCTACAAGGAAGATGTTTTCAACATTTTTTTCCTCACATAATCTCTAAACTTATGTTTATGTGGGAAAAAGCACATTTTCTGAGAAATATCCTTGTAAAACAGTTTATACAGTATTATTTATATTTTCAATAATTTATATTGCACTGTTGGGAAAAAAATACTAAGTAGCCAGAATAAAAGGAGGCATTTAAAAGCAAGTGAAAGAAATGGACTATGTAAACATAGTTTGACAATTTAAGTCAATATTAGGTAAATTACTCTTCGGCATACAAAATGTTGACCCATGAAGCCCTCAGCATAATAAATATGTCATAGTGAGTAATGAGAATGGTGACTATGGAGTTCTACTTTGAACATGACTAAGTTCCTCCCAAACTGACACACAACTGCCCCCTCACATAAGAACTATAAACTCTAGTCAAACTATAAATTCAGCTACCTGAATGCACTGAAAAGTGAACAACCATACAGCTGCTGAAGGAAATTAACAATTGAAAGAAAGGACCTGCACAGGGTGAGTTTCCTTTTTTTTTGTTTTTAGCTTTTACCTTCAAGTAGTGTGCAGTTATTACCATGTGGGACAGCTAAAACTTAAATATAAAGCTCGTAATTTTCTCTATCCCAAGGAACCAGAGGACAGTGTTGAAAGTAATCACTGTTACTGGAAAGTGTGGGGTATCCTAGAAAAGCCATGGGGAGGACCCCCCAAAATCTATGTATAAACCCTGCCCGAATCTTAAGCTAAACTCCTAAGCATGCATATGCAGGTCAGACTCAGAAAAGCCCAGGTATCAAAGAACTGAACCAACACATTTGAGCTCTTTGCAAAACAATGTTTGCAGTGTAAGCCCAAACAACTTAACTGTCTGCTAATACAAAAATATCAAGACTCTTCAGTGAAATAATGGGAAACAGAGTGTCCAAACCTATCATTCCTAATTCACAGAATATAATCCAAAATTACTTAATATATGAAGAACGAGGAAAATATGGTCCCTTCTCAAGAGAAAATACTATCAGCAAAGATCAATCCAGATATACCCCAGATGTTGGAATTAATAGATAATGGTTTTAAATAATATACTAGTGACTATTATCACCTTGTTTGAGGATATAAAGAAAAATATGTTCACAACAGATGAAGAAATAGAAATTCTAAGCAGAGAAATAGGAACTATAAAAAAAGAAAATATAAACCCTAGAATTGAAAATAGATATATTTGAAATAAAAATTCACTGAATGTACTTAAAGAAGAATGGAGATGATGAAAGAAAGGGTCTATGATCTTGAAAACAAATCAATTAGAAGTATGTAATCTGAATAAGAGAAAGGATGGGTAAATATAGCAGAGACTGGGTAGTTATTTGTCAAACACGTTGCCTTTTTTCCTTGGCCTAACAGAGGACTACATTTCCCAATTTCCACGCTGTTGGGTGGAAACACACAACTGTGTTCTTGCTGATGTAGTAAAGTGAGGCCCATCACTTCCAGTGATGAACCACATAAACATTCCTTATCTTTCAACACACTCTTCAACAATCTACCAGTTGAAGAAAAATATCTAGGGTGATCACATTAGCTATGCTCTGAAGTTGGCACAACCTTCATTCGTGAATGTTTAGTGGAGCACAGCCATCTTCTCCAACCTAGACACATTAGCAAGAAATAAATTTCTATGATTCTATGGTTCTAAGATATTTGGGATGGCTTTTTAAAAAAACATATATTGTTACCATACTAAATAATTGTCATTGCCTTCAATGTATTTTCTATATAAAAATTTTATACTTTGTATTTAGCATTCTTCCAGACCAGTCTTTATGCTACAAGTAAAAAGACCTGCTGAATAATGGTTTTTCTAGGACTAATTCTTCCTTCTCAGATTAATCTTAAATAATAATGGTTAATACAAAATTAAAATAGATTTTATAGATGAAAACTTCCTTTTGCCAAACGAATTATTTTGATATTAACAATAATCTCTTGATATAAGCATGGCAGCTGTTAGTTTCTATTTTTCTAGAAGGAAGGAAGGAAGGAAGGAAGGAAGGAAGGAAGGAAGGAAGGAAGGAAGGAAGGAAGGAAAGAAAGAAAAGAAAGAAGGAAGGAAAAGAAACTTAGAGAAATCTAACAAGCTGGCTGAAGGTGACATAATTTCCGTGTAAGGCAGACAAATTCCCATTTAGATATGTCTAGTAGCTTCTTAAGGATGACTTTGCCTACTGAAACATTTTATCTACTTATTTCATCTAAAAGTAAAATTCAAATCCCAACTTGATCATAAGCTCTGCTCCATAGAAGCCACACATCCTACAGGATAGTTTTTAATCAGTGTTGGGGCGGGGGCGGGGGGATGCACCTGCCATTTCCATACCAATAAACTAGCATGAAAAGTTGGAAAATTCTATAGAAAAGGCCCACAGGGCATCAGGTGTCTGCCTGAAATGTTTTGTTGCCAAATTGACAGTTTTCAGATGTTCATTTTGAACTGCTCACAAGCCCAGCACTGTTGTTTCGTGACCTTCTCTACATCTTTCATTGCCTCTTGAGCAAGTGCTCTCAGAGAAGTGATCCTTAGGTTTGTAGATCTGTGAAGATTTTTCATCAACAATGAATCTTGTTCATGTTAGTCTGGTTAAAAACTACTCTTCATCTATTTGCTTGTCGAATTGGGAGGGGGTGGCAGAGAGAGGTTAGAAATGTTGTTTTATTGTTTTTATTTCATAGTAAAAATAGGAATAACCTTGCTGAGAGGGTGACAAATTCAGTTATAGTTAACCAGTACTTGACAGGTTTTATCAGAAAACCAAACAAGGAAAGAGTGCATGTGCCTGCTACCAGCTGTCACAGTATTGAACAATGAATGTTTGATGAAGCCGACCTGCAAATACACACATCTCTGCGAATGTCGGCTTTAAGTAGCAACTAGCTGACAAAATTAACAAGAAAAGGCCTTGGTAGAGGATATCAAAAGAAAAGAAAGAAAAAAAACCTGAAAACCTCCCAGTTCCCTTATTTAGGTGTGTATTGAAAGAAACTCCATGCAAGGTGGAATTTGAAATGCAGTTACAGTTTTGTTAAGATAAATGTATGGTTCTCATCCAAGCCCCGATTGAAAATGCAGTTTGGGTAAGTGTTAGATTTTCCAAATTAGTCACATTATGAAAAATGGAAGCTGTTCCACAAGAAATTCAAGGGTGTGGTGGTACTTCTGAAGCAGCTCTGACTTTTTGCTCACAGGACAGGGAATGAAGAGATAGCCTGTGTGGGAAAGACGGAGAAACTCATCTAAGTACCATAGATTTGGTTATCCTGTTCAAAGTAATTTTTTCCTGAAGCCTGGAGAAGAATAAAAATTCTCCTTGAGGGGATGCTGGGATAGCTCAGAAGTTGAGCGCATGCCTCACAATCTGGAGGTCTTGGGTTCAATTCCTAGCTCTGGCCCACGCAAAACCATATGGTGAACTGTGGCATAACCGGTAACTGCTCAGATGGTGACAAAGGTGCTTAACTCTCATGCAGGATGCCCCCAGTTCGGTTCCTGCCCCAGGTGGCCACACATCCACCTGTATGGAATGAAACCATATCACACCTAATGATGTACAACTATGGAGACTGCTTTGGGCCCTCCCCTCTTCTTTTTCTTCTCTTCTTTTTCTTCTCTTCTCTTCTCTTCTCTTCTCTTCTCTTCTCTTCTCTTCTCTTCTCTTCTCTCTCTTCCTTTCCCTTCCCTTCCCTTCCTTTCCCTTCCCTTCCCTTCCCTTCCTCTCTTTCTCCCACGTTCTCTCAAACAATAAAATAAATATTTAAAAAAATCTTCTGAGCCAACATAAAGATCTCTAGATTAAAATTCTTACTTTTTACCCCAACCTGTCTACTCCCAAGTCAAAATCAGTGTTATTGTCCACCTTTAAGAGAAAATAGTAAGTGACAATTTTAAATTCCAAATAATGAACCCACTCTCAGACGCTTATGAAAGTACTTCAAATTAGAGGATAATCAAATTATTATTTAATAATCAAAATATTATTAAAATGAAATCTCTAATAAAGCAAAATACTTTCCCCACCTCTTCCCATGTGCTTTCCTTGCACTGTTTTGATATAGTAAGTTCTCACTTAATGTCACAGGTAGACTGGTTCTTAGAAACTGTGACTTTAAGCAAAACTATATACAAATAACAAAACCAATTATACCACAAACTAATTGATATAAATAAGAGTTAAGTTCCTATAGCATATTTCTAGTCACAAAAAAAACCTCACCAAACTTTTAAAGATCCAAAACACTTCTAATATTAAACATTGATATAAATGTGAGCTTAAACATCCTTGTATATTTAAGAAAGATGAAAGAAAACAAGTAAGATAGTGACTTTTCAACCTGCTTATTTCAGTTCAGAGTTGTGGATGGTGGAAGCCTCTCTCAGCAGCTCAGTACATGGGTGAAAACCTACCCTGGACATGACACACTTCCATCACAGGGTTACACACACACACACACACACACACACACACACACACACATTGATTGGCTCAGCGTAGATATACCAGTTCACCTCACATACACATCTTTGGGCTGTGGGAGGAAACCAGGGTCCCTGGAGAAAACCCATGTAGACATGGGGAGAATGTGCAAAAAACCACACAGATAGTGGTCCCAGCTAAGAATCAATTCTTTTTTTCCTCATCAACCTTATAACAAAACAACATTGAATGAAACAAATGTATTCAAAGACCTGCTGTCCTTCTATTATTAAGCCCAACTTGCATCTTGACTTGCAAATTACTTTTGTTCAAATTACTTTTGCACATTTAATTGTGAGTTCCCTGGTGACAAGAATCTAATCTTATTTAATCTTGATTTCTCTCCATCTCTAGCCAACTCTAGCCACCACTCATAGCAGGTCTCAGTGAGCAATGATGGAATTGAATGTAAACCCAGAAATGTTTAAGAGATTCAATTGAACAAAACTGTGGCCATCACAGAGAGAATCCTATATACCCAACGTTATTACCCAGTGATGTGTTTTTTAGTTCTTCCTCAGCAAAGCAGAAGAATAAATCTACTAACTATGCAAGAAAGACAAAAAAGATTATATCCCATGATTTTTCATCAGCAGCCTGAAGTAAGGAGTAACTTAGGAAGGAAATTTCACATTCATATCCCCAGACAGATGCTTTAATAAAATGTAATATACCATAATTAAACTATCTTTCAATCCAATAATGAATTTTCACATGTGCGTTTTCCTTGTGAACTTTCATTCTGCTCACACATTTTTGAGCTCATCTCATGATAGCATCTAGTATTTTATGGCGAATAGAGTGGTGTTATAAATATAAATTATGTGTTCTGTCGATCTGAAAAAGCCACAAATATTATCTATAGGGGTTTCTTGGTTCTTATCTCTGCCTCTTTTAAAATTTTCCAACACATATTGAGTTAAAGAATTTTGAAGATTTAAAAAGATCAGTTATATTATTTATTATTCTCAGAGTGGTGAATAAGGTTCAATCTTGGCAATAGAAATACAGAGATGAAAAATGTCTATGATTGATTCTATAAGTAAGAAATGTCTTTAAAACTCAATTATTCTTCATGCTGCATAGATGTGGGTCTTATATGTACCTGAAAGGGCAATAGTTGACTGTAGTTTGATATTTTTATATTAAAAAAATATGAATGAGGGAAAGGTGGGAGGAAATGAATGCATTTATATAAGCAAATGTTAGGGGACAAAATTGAACAAAGAAAATGATGATAAAAAAATACTCTGTAAAGATTACGTAGTAAAAAGAAACAGATAAGGATTAACCTTACAATTGCTGTTGTGTAGAAATGAAAGCACCAGATAACCTCTTATTTGTCCTTGAGTGTAGGAGAAAAGGCCTGCTAAGAAATCTGGCATCTATCTTTAGGGTAATAACTGAGACACAATTAAGATATCCTTCCTTATTGCCAATGTCAGGAGCAAACCTAGAGGACATTTCAGGTGACTCACCACAATTTCAGACCTCCAGAAAAAGGAAGAGAAGGAAAAGGACGAAGGAGGAAGAACAATGGTAGGGGGAAAAAAATGATTAAATGGTCAAATGCAGTGACACTGATTGTGTGTATGTGTGTCCTTTAACCTAAATTTCCATAAACCACTGTGACAATGGAGAAAAACAAAATGATAATCCTGATCTTCATCTCCCTCTGCTTCATGGATGTGTGTATCTATATTACAAATCTGGGATGCAGTGACGGCTCAGCTGGTTGAGCGCTCACTTTGCAGTCCCCGGAGTCTGAGGATCAAATCCTGGTCCCACCTGTGCAGACCCATATGCTGAACTAGTGTGTTGCCCCCAGTTTGGTTCTTGCTGGAGTGAGCTTCCCCTATGGGAGGCCCCTGGCTCACGGGGGCTTAACTCCCAGGCAGGAGGCCCCAGGTCCAGTTCCTGCCTGTGCAGCCCCACGCCCACCTGTGGAACAAAAGTATGACAAAAACTAATGACATACAATTCTGGAGATTGCTCTGGGCCCTCCCCGCTCTCTGTCTCTCTCTTTCTTCCTTTCTCTCTGTCAAAAACAATGAAAATAAATCTTTATATTACAAATGGACACCACACTTGTGTGAACTGGCTGTGATGTATACATGTTGCAAACTCTCTTATAAATTTTCTTGCTGAGCCAGCGAGTCAATTACACAAGCAGTCCACCCCTACCTCCATAGCTTTGCAGTCAATGAGGAAAATCTGGGCTCTCATTAATATTATCATGGTATTTAGAGGCCAGATGATCCAGCAAGCTCACTACTGGGTATGTAGAGGAAATGAAAATGGGGTATCAGATACCACTGTATGCCCATGTTTACTGCAGAATTATTCACAATAGCCAAGATATCAAAACAACCAAAGTGCCTATCAATAGATCAATGGATAAAAAAGATGTGATACTCACACACTGTATGGAATATTATTCAGCCATAGAAAGGAAGAAAATTCTGCTATTGGCAAAAGCAGAACTAGGGGAAGCCAAGATGGCTCTGTGGGTTAAGCACTTGCTTTGCAGCCCAGGGGACCAAGGATCAAATTCCAGCCCTGGCCAGTACAGACCCATATGCTGAACAGGGGCACGCCTCCAATGCAGGAGGTCCCCAGCCCAGTCCCTGCCCTGTGGGGTCTCTGCACACCTGTGTGTAATGAAGCCATGTCGAAAGCTTATGACATACAACTATAGAGACTGCTCTGGGCCCTCCCCCTTCTCTCTGCCTCTCTCTGTCTCTGTCAAAACAATGAAATAAATCTTAAAAAAAAAAAAAGAAAGAAAAAGAAACAGAACTACAGGTAATTATCTAAGTGAAATAACCCAGAGAAAGACAGATACTGTGTGGTATCACTTATATGTAGTATCTAAAAAATAAAAAACAAAACTTAAAGTCAGAGTCACAGATACAGTGAATAGAAAACTAGTACAAACTTTCAGTTATAAAATGAATAAAGTCTGAAATCTAATGTATAACATGGTGGCTATAGTTGGTAGCACTGTATTATGTAATTGAAAATTGCTAAAAGAGGAAAACATAAGTGTTTTCAGCAAAAAAAAAAAGATAAATATGTGAGGAGATAGATGTATTTATAAACTAGTTGGAGGGAATCTTTTATTATATGTATATAACTGCCACAATGTATGTACACTATGTTATGATTTTATTTGTTAATTATAGTAAATATTAGTATAGTCAGAAGACATTATGAAACTAGTGGGGGAACTGAAATACTGAGGGGTAAACTGAGTTTCTCAAAGTTTAATAGAGAATCCGTGGCTAAAGAAGCAGATTTATTTTTCTGGCAGTAAGTTGGAAGTCATTTCAAAGAATTTATTAAATCCATGAATAAAGTGAACAAGGAGTAGTTCCTCAATGTATGTGTATGTATATATATTTTTCTACTTTTCTTCTTGAGCACTGGAAAATAGGTCATTGGAAAATATGACTGATTTCTAGATTCAATTGCTGCAAAATCATTTAGGTGGACTTATTGTCCATACTCTGTATACTATTTATAACATATACAGATTCATGTAATTATGATAGAAAATATAACCTAAAGAGAGAGCTCACACAATTGTCTGATTATTAATAAAACATCTAAAGATGGCTGCTATAAAAATGATTTAAATTACTAAACTTGTGGAGGAGACTAAGGAACTGGCTTGAAAGATTCATAGATGTTAACTGCTATTACGGCCTACATGTTAAGAGAGAAAGTGGCCTTCTTGGTGATATAGAATTTAAAAAGTACCAAGAAAGACCACGTTCTTTAATTCTTCTTTCAAATAAATGTCACCTCCCTTGAAATTCTAGCACTGGAAATCTATCTCATAAAGCTAGATGGAAATAATTAGCAATTCTTACAGATTGGTGAGAATACATGTGACTTTTTTTCTTTATATACTTTTCTGAATTTTTTGATCCCTTGTGTTAATTTAACCATGATAAAAATATTTTAGAAAAGTAGCTCTTAAGGAGAGTAACTGTACCAAATAATTCTACAGTACCAAGAATTTGTGGTACAGGGATAAATGAATAATTAACCCATAACAAATATGTACATTGGACAAAAATTATTTATTTCTTTTGTTTGGGTCATTATCTCCAGAAGTTGATGGGTCAAATTTCCTTAAGATAATAACTGACATTTTCAGAACTTCTCAGAATTTGGTAGATGTCTGAGTCATCTTGTTCCCAAACCTAATGACACACATGGTGTTTGTGTTTTACAGGTGAGCACGGGTTTGCAAGGGCTACCAAGCAAAAGATGGGGCAGGGGCAATGCAGTAAGACCACTCTGCTCTTCAATGTGGATTTCTCTGAGACCAACAGGGAAGGGACAGGACCAGCATTCCTAGTAGCTTCTAAGGCTTTCACCTCACCTTCAATTAGAGCAGTTCTGTTTCAATTAAATAAATACACCTCACATAACATTTCACTTAGAGGAAGGTTTCCACTGTAGACTAGGGGTGGGGGGAGGGAGCCAGGGAAGGAGGGAGTGAAGAAAAAACAATTTTTACTGGTTTCTAGTCCTGGTCCTGGAGAAAATTTATTTTTTCTTTTCAACTTTTCAGAAGGACAGACAGAGACAGAGAGAAGGGGGAGGTCCCAGAGCAGTCTCCATAGTTGCACATCATTCGTTTTCATTCAGGCGCGGGGCTACACAGGGCAGGAAGCATGCGGGGGTCAGGGTGGGAAAACCTCTTGCACAGGAGGCATGCCCAGGGTAGGAGCTGAACCAGGAGCCTCCCACCCGCACAGGCCAGAGTAGGACTCAGTCCTCAGACCCCTGGGCTTCAAGGAGAGCTCTCTACCCACTGAGCCATCCTGGCACCCCCCAAATTTTCCATTCTTTAATGTACATGATTTCAAAGGCTAAAGAAGGGTTTATAAGCATTGGTTTTTCAGACCATCAGGATGCAAGGACCCTACATTGCCAACAGACACCTTCGGTGATAAAATGAAATAAGAAGACCCATATTTACATTAACACCCTCATTTGATTCACTATTTGATTAAGATGAAGGAGAGGGAAGAATCAACCTGCCCAATATCCTGATTGCAAAGAACTTCACAGGAAGAGAAACTGTGCATGTGGACCCTGACAGAGCCAAAGAGTAAAGCACGGATTTTATGCCCAAATCCCCCTTCCTCACTCTGTGCTACCACGCAGTTCCTGTGGCCATTACCACCATTACGATCTGATATTAAGAAAGAGACCAATAACCCTGTCAGCCAGTGTGAAGATGTCTGAGAATGCCATACAGAGCCTGGAAAACAGGATAGGTTTTAAAGACTGACAGAAAAACAGCTGGAAAAAGTACTTCATTTTCACAGGAAATTGAACACAAAGGTCTCGTTTGCCATGAAATTTGCCACCTATTAACTTCATCTGCCATATATTTAATTACTTTTATGGAGAGAGAACAAGGGTGTAAGTGCTTTGCTGAATACCTGAAAGAACGTTAAGGATAGGATGTTTGCATTGCAGCTCAATCCCTATCCTTTTGAGGGGAAAAAAAATGTCAGAAGAGATATGTGCACACAGAAGTATTGTGTATCATTGATTTAAGGCAAATGTTCTTACTAGGATCCCAATGTGTGACAGACACATGAAGTAGTTGTCATTGGTTGGAAATGGGAAGGTGACTGTGTGCAGTGATCATTTCTAATAAGAGCCAAAGCACCAAATTTTGTAGTGAATATGTTTATTATAGTTCATTTGTTTGTTTGACAAAATTCAAAGTTATTTCTGTAATAACACCAATTTTCCTCATCTGCATCTCATCTTTCTGCAGAGAGAGTGAAATAGTGACCATACAAGTAACCAGGGAGTCATTGAAAAGAGCACCACACCCTCACCTCAACTTAGTTATCTATGCCAAAGCCATTGTGGAAAGTTACTTGAAATGGGCTGCCAGTATGTTTTCACTTATGTCTCTGAACTTCCTATCAATATTTTAGTATTAGAGTGTGTTATACCTGTAAACATCCCATGTGCAATGGGTGAAAAGAGCTGAGGGCTTGTGATCAACAGAATAATGCACTTTTCTTGATTTTGCCACTTCAGTTCCTGAAATTGAATGCCTTCAAATCATTCCTGGGGAGATTTTAAATGAGTTAAAAAGTGTAAAGCACCTGAAACAATTCTTGATGCTCATGTGTTAGTTGTTGTTGTGTCCTTAATAAGATTAGGCCCCAATTTCAGAAGATACTGATAAGACTTGTTTCTTCCTAAGATTTGCTGTGATATGAATACCTTTGCACTCTCTAATCTGTGTTTTAAAAGCAATAAAAGGCAATAAACCAGAATCAGAAGGAAATTATTAACGAATGAACTGTCCTTTTATCTGTTCTCTAAATTAGTCTGCCACTGATTCTAGTCTTTTCTGTATTATGACTTCCTTCCTTTTCCTCAGATCACTTGAGGTTTCTTCCTCCTTACCCCTTCTCAATTCACTTCTACAAATATTTGTTGGCAACCTACTCTACACCAGAAATTATGCCAAATAAACACAACATACACACACTATTTGTCAAATTTTATTCTCATTTTAAAACCTTGTTCCTTTCAATTTTGTGTTATTCAGCTATAATACACACTTATCTTCTTTCTTCAATTCTTCCTTTCAAAGTCATTCACAAAACTCATAGCCACTTCCTATATTTAATTAAGATTTGAACTCACAGTATTCGTTTCCTTCCTCATCTCTCAATACTGAGTGCATTTTCAGTTTTCCAGTGGACACCCTATTTTTTAAGAACCTAATATGTGGGGAGACATCATCAAGATGGCGGTGTGAGAGGAGCTCTTGAAACCTCTCCTGGAAAGACAACAATTTAAACAACTAAAATGCAACCAGAGAATCCCTAAGTAGTGCACAGCTCGGCTGAGGGACCCACTCATCACAAGAAAATTCCTAAAGCTGGAGAAACAGAGGCGAGTGAGAGAGAAGGAAAGGGAGCCGTGTGGAGACCTGCAGCAGAGCATGACCCGGAGACCCACCCAGTGACCGACCCAGAGGCTGAGCCGAGTCCAGCAGAGGAGAGACTGACGGAGGTGGGAGCACAGGGGTGCAGGTCCAGGAGGAGAATGACTCTGGGCGGGTGGGAGGCCTGGAACGGACAGAGGCACAGACGCCAGAGCGTGGGGTGGACGGAGAAAATGGGCGCGGCTGACGGTGGCGAGAGGCCCCGGTAGGAGTGCCGGGGGAGCAGCCGGGGCACAGTGAGGGCGGCCAGAGCGCGGGGCAGGAGGCCGGAGCGC
>PVKE010007526.1:0-50439 GCA_004027555.1 Craseonycteris thonglongyai
GAGCTGTTGGCTAGTGCTTCCACAGAATTATAGAGCGTCTGAGGTGGAGGGTTAGGGCAGCGAGCGTCGTGCTGTCTGAGACTGTAGCCACTGGCCACATGTGCCAATTTAAATTAATAAGAAATAAATAAAATACAAAATTGAATACCCCCGTGTGCCTAGTGACAGCTGAGTTGGATAGCGCGGTATTGACATTCCCGTCTGTCATCACAGACAATTCTACTGGACAGTGCTGATCTAGACACGAGGTTAGAGTCCAGCCGTGTCATTTCACAGATGGGAAAACTGATGCCCAAAGAGGCTCGGTGGCTTCCTCACGTCTCTGCGGGATGCCTCACGCCAGGAGCCCCGGGGAGAGTTTGGACTTGGAGCCTGAAGGTTTCCGATCCACAGGTGTTCTTTCTTACTACCCACCTCCCCCACTCAAATGCAATGCTCAATGTCTGTTCACCCCTGTGGGCGCCGGGCCCTTCCCGGGTGCTTAAACGTTTGCTGACTGAATAGACAAAGACCCGGAAGGTGGGTGGAATCGTATGGGGCGCAAACAGAGCTGGGGCTGCAGGAGAGATCCTTACAAAGGAGAGGGGCGGGGAGCAGGAGGAAACCACGGCCAGGAGGGCCACCTGGTGCCTAGTGGGGCCCAGAGGCCAAACTGGAGACCACAGTAGGGTGACCAGACGTCCCACTTTTGGCGGGACAGTCCCGATTTTTAACAATCTGTCCCGCGTACCGCCGCCTTTTAAAAAAGTCCTGATGTTTGGAAAGAATGCACGACAAGCTAGGGAGCGGCGGGAGAGAGACCCAATTTTTCATCAAGAACCCCCTCCCCCCCGGTCAATGGTGTCCCACTTTACCAATGTTAAAATCTGGTCACCTTAGGTTAACCTGTGGGCAGAGGGGCTGAATCTTGTGAAATAAACCTTTGGCATAGGTCGGGGGTGGCGAACCTTTGGCACGCGTGCCCAAAGTGGCACGCGGAGCAATTATTTCGGCACGCGGAGCTCGGAGGGCGCTAAGGGCAATTTCTCGGTGAGTTTAGAGGACAGGGTCCAAATAACAACTAAAATGGATCTGACTAAGTTGCGGATGGGAAGACAAAGAAGACTGCCGTATACGATTTTTAATTATAAGGACTACTTTTCTGTTGTATTCCTTGCTTTGGTTGATGCCAACTCTAAATTTATAGCAATAGATACATGTTGGGTCCTATGGAAAAGAGGGGGACAGTTCTGAAAACATGGAATACCTTGCCTGAAAAGTTTCAGTGTCTGAAAAATGTAGCAGTGGCCATACTCTCGGTATTTTCCTCTACTTACTCATGTGAATCATTATTTTCAATTATGAGCCTAGTCAAGTCCGATTTTAGGAGTAATTTAACTGATGCCTCAAGTGCAGCTTGTGTAATGGTAAAAACAACAAAATAGAAACCTGATGTGATTCATCTGTGTTATTCTGCACAACAACAGAAATCACACTAACAACGATAGAGGATTCTTTAATTTTCATGGGTACTCCGTGCATTTGATGACTAATGTTTATTACTATAATTTAATTCTGTCACATGTTTTTTTCCCCTTTTGTGTCATATAAATTATAATTTTATTATAATATCATGTTATTCTACACCGAATAAAAATGTAATAAATGACTTATAGAGATTTTCTATGGCATTTAATTTATACAATTACCTTTGTTATGCACTCTAATAAAACATTTAAACTTCAAAACAAATAATTGTGAATACCATTTAAAAAATTATTGTTTTTTGTTATGAAAACATCCTATGCCTCTTATAGACATAAAAATAATCGATACCTATATCTCACTCGATGGGTTGGCCACGCGAGTCAAGCGAGTGTACTCTTATTTCATAAACTTTGGCACTCAGTCGCCAAAAGGTTCGCCACCCCTGGCATAGGTTAACCTGTGGGCGGAGGGGCTGAATCTTGAGCACCTTCCTTCAGATTCTTAGCCCTTTGGTGCCTGAGAGGGAGAGTGTAGTTTGTAAATAGACTTGGAGAGGGATGCGACAGCGATCTGTCAAGGCAAGCCTGACGTTTATCTCCTCCGGCGGTGGTGTGTGAACTTCCTACAGCGGTTGTCACAAAGTCCTACAACCTGGGCAGCTTAAATGCATTCCCTTACAGTTCTGGAGGCCAGAAGTCCAAGATCAAGGTGTGCGCAGGGTTGATTCCTCCTGAGGCTGAGGGAAAATCTGCTCTAGGCCTGTCTCTGAGCTTCTGGTGATTACTGGCCAGCTTTGGGGTTCCTTGGCTTGTTGGCCCATCACCCCAATCTCTGCCTTCATTTTCACGTGTCGTCCTCCCTATATGCATGTCTGACTCTTTGTCCAAATTTCCCTCTATAGTGGCGAATGCCACTAGTTACTGACATGACAGAGCCGCTGGTCATCCAAGGCACCACCTGTCACAGAGGGAGACAGCGGGCCACACCAAAGGGCGAAGCATCTGAATGAAGGTGCTCAAGATTCAGCCGCTGTGCCCACAGGTTAACCTGTGGGCGGGAGGGGCTGAATCTTGTGAAATAAACCTTTGGCATAGGTTTAAACCTTGGGCATAGGTTAACGCTAAGGTGACCAGACATCCCGCTTTTGGCGGGACAGTCCCGATTTTTAACAATTTGTCCTGCGTCCCGCTGCCTTTTAAAAAAGTCCCAATTTTTGGAAAGAATGCACAACAAGCTAGGGAGCGGCGGGAGATAGACCAAATTTTTCATCAAGAACCCCCCCCCCCCCCCCCGGTCAGTGGTGTTCCGCTTTACCAATGCTAAAATCTGGTCACCTTAGTGTAGGGGGACTTTGGGGGACAGTCAGGGCTGGTAGGATCCAGGCTAGTGGCTGCTTCGGAGTGGACAGTGTTTGCTCAGACCCTGGGTCAGTGCTGACTGAGTGCTGTCCCTCAGGATCTTCTATGACAAAGTGGGTCCCAAAGGACACACATCTGTGCTCTTGCCCTGGGCCCTGGCTCACTGGGGACACCCGACTGTGCCGTTTATCCAAACAGATGCCTCCCCTGCAGCGGTTCCTCTCTGCTGAGCCTGGGGTCAGAGAGGGGAGGGCACAGTCTTCCCTGAAGCCTGGGCATCTGCAGTCGGGGCCCTAGCAGATGCCTGGGGGCTGCTTCTGAGCGGCCTGGCTGCACCCCACCCCCACCCCCAGCATCTTTATAAAAGTGTGCTCACTCTATCAAGTGTGGATCAGAGCCAAGTCCGTTCTCTGACCCTGAGCTGGGCTCCCCGACCCCCCCAGAGCCCCCCTCCTCCAACTCGGCCTCAGCCCTCCTCTGGAACCCCCATGTCATCTTTGGGAGGAAGGAAAATTTCAAATGGAAGGCATTTGTAGGATAACACTAAGTAGTTTTTTAAAACTATCGTTTCATTTTCCTTTTTTTTTCACATTCTCAGTGGAATAGATGACTATTCAGGGGGCTGGACTAGGGGCAATTAGAACACTCAGAATCTCCCACCCCAGGGCTTTGAAAGCGGTGTGCTAACAGCGACCTAATCGTCGGTGCTGGCGGGATGCCACTAGAAGGAGGGAGAAGGGGCAGCTTCACTGAGCTCTGCTCCGGTCTGCGATGGCAGGACGGTGCTGTCTCCCTGCACGGGGTTGAGACATTGCAGAACACGCTGGAACCCTCGTGTCCGCAGGGACAGGGGGGTGGGGTGGGGGCTGGCGTCATTGCTCTCTGAGAAACAAGTCTTGTGCATCCTTAGGAAAACCTCCCAAAGTGCTGGGCACATGGACTGAGGGTCACATGGCCACCCCATCGCAACGATGGCCTTGCACCTGCTTCCGTGAGAACAGTTAAAGCAACCTAGAGGCCTCCTCAGGCCCCCCTCCCACCTGCCTTTTGGCCTTCACAGCTTTCTCTCCTCGTCCTGTGGACGCACCATGTCTGGGTCCAGCTCAGGGCAACCCTCGGGCACCAGACCCCCTTCTCTGCTCTGGAGACACTGGTCCATCTTGCCCTCTTCTTCCTGCATCCAGGTTTCTTCTCTCTATGGGCTCAGCCCCATCAGCATCCAAACATGCCGTGCCCCGTGCACCAAACTCCTCCCACGACCCCATCTCTTCTCTGTCTGCCACCCTGTTCTGCCCCTTTCCTTCACAGCCAAACTCCCGGGGAACCTTGTCCTGGTTGTCATTGATTTCTCTCGGTCCAGGCTTCCCATTCTTCCCTCCCTGATTGACTTCTTGTCACATCCGCCACTAGTGTGCTGCACATCTTACCTGTTTCTGTTTGCCACCTTTCCTCCACCCGGAATTAATGTCTCTGAGTGCAGGGATGTGGTCTGCTTTATTCACAGCTGCCACCTTAGTACCTAGAACTGTGCTGGGACAGAGCCATGGCTACAGAAATATTGTTTTAAATGACTGGACTGATGATGTTATAGATGACAAAAGGCTTCCACACATGTCAGTGAGTTATGTCACCAGGTTTTCACCCTCTTCCCTTAAGGTTGCTCTCTGTCAGTCTGGCTTTGCAAGAGAGGAGACAGAGACAGAAGAGGTTGATGCACTTCCTCAAGGTCATTGGGTCAGGATGGTGGGGGGTCCAGCTTATATTGCTGACTCCTGGTTTAGTGCTCCACCCTTTACCCCACAGGAGCTTCCAGCAAAATGCCCATTTCTGTGTCCCTAGGGACCTGGTGGAGGGGCTTTCTGTCCCCCAGCTTCGCAGATGGACCCAGAACACGTGAGAACGAAGCCAGGACTCAGGTAGCCGGCGGCATTAACTCCACTGCCCAGGCCTTAGCGCGCCCCTCCCGCCAGGCCTGACCTTCCCCGGCCTCCCAGACCGTCCCAGGTCAGCAAAACCTCAGCTGCGTGATACGCTGGTTCAGATATTACATTTGGGGGCTCAGTTATTTCAAAGGCAATTAGGTATTCGATATTTCTTATTCTGCCTGCCAGTAGAAATTAATAGAAAACCTTTCAATCAGCAACAACTGGAAAACAACTTCTGGCCCCAAAGATAATCAATATGACCCAGCAGTGCTGCTTCCGGCTCCGGGAGGCCGTTCCTCTCTGGCACTTTCAAAACCAGAGGGGAGCATTCTATGTGCACCTTCATCAGAGCCCAGCTCTGTTCCTTACAGTCGCTACAATGACACAGAAATCCACGTGGCTTTTCCTGACTGTCCCTCTGCATGTCACGTGCCAGGGTGCTGGGGTCGTCCTAGTCCACCCTGCCCCGGGGGAGCGTGAGTGGATTTGGTGCTTTTAGGAACACAGGTCACTCACTGCCTTGTCCTCAGCCGTCTGACCCGATTTCTGGGGCCTGCGATGGGAACACGAGACCCTTCACTGTGCCGGGAGGTGGTTTGTCTTGGAAGTCCCCCCCAACCCCCCCGGGGGGGGCATGGACTTGGCACCTTCCTGCTGCCAAGGACCAGTCCCACGGCTGGCCTCTGCCTCGCTGTCCTTCTGGCATAAGGACTGATGACCTGCCTCCTTGGCAAGGTCCCTTGTGTCCTGCCCAGCTCCTGCCAGGCCCCTCCACAGGGTGGAGGCTGGGTGTGTGTGTATGGGGGGACATGTGGAACAAAGGCTTATTGTTGGATCCTGCTCTCTCTGCGGCCCCCACCTCCTGCCTTTTCTGTGCTCATACATGTTCTGCTCTTAAGTGCAGAAATTAGGAAGGGGACTCAAATAACAGTCATCAATGGAATGGGAAGGTTCTTCATGGACAGCGGACCTCAGACCTCCATTTATCCACAACTGGGTAAGGGAGACTATAGGGCCAATCGGGTCCTAGAGGAAAATGCGGAGAATATTCTAGAACAAAGGCGTCTTGAATATGGAAGCAAGGTGACTTCTGCACTTTTAGGTTTTACCGTCTGCGAGGTTATGACCATCCCACACCTTGGGTTTATCTGCAGCGCTGGCCACACAGGCTGCTGCCCTGGAGTTTTGAAAGGTGACAGACAGGTGACCACACATGCAACTCTCTTGGCAGGAGAAGAGGAACCTACAAGCCTTAAGGGGTTGAAGGTGGAGGTAAGGGCAAGGGTGCCTATGGTGAGGTGAGCACGAGGGCGCTGGAGGGATGGAGGAGGCCTTGTGAGTCCTTTGGAGCCCTCGTGCCAGCTTTGCTTTGTGGTAACGTGGACTCGGGAGGGGTGACACTTAGCCGAAAGCCCAACACAGAAAGCGTTTGCGAAACAACCTCTTTAAGTAAAACCCAATGGTGTAATATTTAATCTGTGGAAGGCAACAAAATTTGAGGAGGCTATAAATCACAGTGAGGAAAGGTTCATTTCTAATTATAGGCCAGCAGGCCTGCAACTCCAGCCTGCTCTTCCCCTCCCCCACCCCGCCCCGCCTTAGTTCTCTGTTTTCAGTTCCTGCCCAGAGCCCAGCTCCCGCCTCCACCTAACCCTGACAGAACGGAGTCCCACGCACCCCGGTTACAGCGGGGGGACCTGAGGTGCAGAGAGTGAAGTGATTGCTTCACGGCCACCAAGCCAGGACATGGCAGAGCCAAGCTGCAAACCCTGGGAATGCGTGACTCCTGGGCCTTCCACAGGAAGGACTCCCAAGGTATTTGGGGTGAACGCCACATGAGGGGCCCGGGAGTGCCCCGAGCCTCTGGCAGGCCATTTACCGCACATTTAATGACCATTCAGGATACGTGAGGCCACTGCCTCAGGCTGCGTGGCTCTTCTGAGCAGCTCGCAGGAGACCCAAGGCCCTAATTTTGTGATCTGTTCTATTCTCCGAGGTCCCCTCACTGGCACTTTGCTGAGCTTCTGGTACAAGAGTTCCTCCCATGTTTATTGAAAAAGGGAGTAAGGAGCTGATGGCTGTGATTATGTGGTTGTGTTTTCAATTAAACACGTTCTCCAATGACTGTGTGTTAACAAGTCAGGCACAGCATGGTCCCGTGGTCAGAGAAGTGATGGGCACTGTGCCTTCAGGGTGTGACAGCACCAGTGAGAGCACTGTGGGGTTGGATTCTGATGTCCTCCCAGGCTGTGGCACTGTCTCAGGGGCTGAATGGATGGTCATTCCAGGCTTGACTTCCATGCCTGGCAAAGGTTTTTTGCAGGAGGCTGGTCCTCAGCGCCTACCAGATGCCAGTCCGCCCTGCTCCTGACTTCCAAAGCCCCTTCCAGAGAGCCTGCCTCCTTTATGCCCGCCTCCTGCTTTTTGACCAAGCAGTGGCTACCTGTCTATCTGTCCACACCTTCATCCACCCAACCATCCATCCATCCACCCACCAGCACATTTCCCATGTTTCCATTGCCCCCAGGATAAGGCCAGACTCCTAGAGCATCGATTAAGGGCGATTTTGCTCTAAGTGATAGAAGGCCTCCACTCAAACTGGGTTAACTCGTAAGGAGGTGTGTCATCTCCTGACCCGGGAGTCCAGAGCAGGGTACACTCTTGATGGGGTGTCAGCTCTGACCTCGTCTCCCCTGATGCCATTGGCTCTGCCCAAGCTCACGTGTTGGCTTTATCCTAAGGCTGGAGGCGACACGGCCGTTGCCTCTCTGGGCAGTGGGGCTGGACACAGACACGACACTGTTCCCGGGAAGGGGAGGAGCCGTCTTTCCCGTCTCTTTCGATGGCCTTGGTTGTGGATGTTCTCATCCCTCGGAGAAGCCATGAGCTAATCATAAAGAGTCAATTCAAACACAGGTGGCTGTCTCAGCAGGTCTCAAGTCAGGCCAGGGAGGTGGAAAAAGACAAACCACTACCTTCAGCCGATTCCTGGAGGCTGAGTGGCCAGCCAGCTGAGCACAGTCATTACAACACACCCTGCTCATTGGGCAGCCCTGCCTCTCTTCTCCACAGAGCCTGGTCTCATGGGGTCAGCCATTGAAGGACAAAATCCAAGCTGTGCTTACCTGGCAGCTCCCTTCCTCACATCCGCCCGGTCCCAGAATTTGCCTCCCTGAGTCGCGCAAACAGTTTTCTCACTTGTTACCTGGTGTTTGCTTTTCTTTTCGCCCAGGAAAGAGGACAAGCAGCATAATGGCTCCCTTGTGCTGAATGTGATACCAGAGCTGCCCGCGAGCTCCCCTCTCCTCCCTGGCTCCAGAGCTGCGAAGAGAGAGCAGCCTCAGGCCCTGCCCAGCACACCCCTGCAGCCCCCCAGAGCAGATCATGTGAGGCCAGAGGGCCTAGGCTCAGGCTGCAGCTCGGCCTCTTGTGAGCTGCCTGAGTCTCTGTGGTCACATCTAGGAAATGGGGATACAACCCCCTCTCTTCGAATCAAGTGAGATAAGACACCTGAAAAGTGCTTTGTACACTGGGGAGGGCTATGAGAATTTGGGGGTGGGGGGCAAGGGGCTGTTCTAGGATGGGAGGGGCCAAAGCCCGTCATGAGGACGGTGTCCATCCTATCCTTCTTTCCTTCTTTATTATTATTATTTTTAAATACATTTTTATTTATTTATTTTGACAGAGGATAGAGAGAGAGAGAGAGAGAGAGAGAGAGAGAGAGAGAGAGAGAGAGAGATACAGAGACAGAGAAAGAACTGAACTAGGGGAGCTCCCAGTTCAGCATGTGGTTCCGCACGGCCCGGGATTCGATCCTCGGTCCCCGGTGATGCAAAGCGAGCGCCCAACCCACTGAGCCATCCCGGCCTCCCCTATTATTATTATTTTTTAAAGGTACATCACAGAAGTTTTCTGAGAACTGAGTTGAGAAGAAATGTCTCGAGTCTGCTGCCCTGGAGGGAGAGGGCACGATGGGGGTCTTTCTGGGCATGACTTGCCATTTGCCCCCAGCACCAGGGACAGCCCCCAGCCCCCAGACTCTACTGCATAAAAAGAAGGTCAGAAAGGAGGCATCGTTTGTGTATTCACTCAACAAACTTCGTGGTGCGTGCATGGTGGCTGGAGCCAGCGCTACCTGCTGGGAGTAGGTCAGGGAGATGTTCAGTGGTGGTGACGCACGTTGTCTGTGGTTTTGGACAGGCAGGCTGCCCCTCAGCACCCGGCTGACTAAATAAGCCACATAACCTCTCTGTGTCCCAGTTTCCTGGTTCGCAAAATAGGAACAATAAATAGTACACACCTCAGAGGTGATTACCAGGATGAGATGAGATACACTATGTGCGTAAAGTGTTTAGACATAGCCAAAAAAAAAAAAATGCTGCTGCTAATGATAATGATGATGATGGTAATGATGGTGATGATGGTGATGATGAGAATGATGATGATGATGGTGATGGTGATGATAAAGATGATGAGGGTGATGGTGATGATGATGGTGATGATGGTGGTGAAGATGATGACGATGGTGGTGATGATGGTGATGATGATGAGAATGATGATGATAGTGGTGATGAAGATGATGGTGATGGTGATGGTGAGAATGATGATGGTGATGGTGATGGTGATGATAAAGATGGTGAGGGTGATGATGGTGGTGATGGTGATGATGATGATGGTGATGAAGATGGTGGTGATGGTGAGAATGATGACGATGATGGTGATGGTGATGAGGATGATGAGGAGGAGGAGGAGGATGATGACAAATTTCCCACCTTGGGGAAATCACTATAGAAGCACAGGTTGGGGACCTGACTTTCATGGGGGGCCTGTGTAGGAGGCTTCTGGAGGCTGTGACTCTTGAGTTGTGTTTAGTAGGGAAGGGAGCTCACCAGGTTATCAATCTGGATGGGCGAGGCTTCTGCCACAGTAACTACAACCCTGAACTCTTAGGGGTTTGACACATACTATTTATTTCTTGTGCATGCCCGGGCCAGGTGTGCTGAGAGACTCGTTATCCAGGTGCCCTCCTTGCAGTGACTCACGGGTGGGGGTACGTCGGCCTGAGGGGTGGGGTTCCACCATCTCACCAGACAGCACATGGAGAGCGCCCACTTGCTTTTCTGTCCTTCAGCCTGAAATGACACGAGTCATCCTATTGCCAGTCCCTTGGCCAGATTTCCCATGGCCCCATCTAATTGCAAGGAGGGCGAGGAAATGCCGGGGAGCACACGAACTGTCTGCCATGCAGTAGGGCCACACTCGAGAGCTCTGGCCACCGGTGGATTGGAGGGCCCGGCTGGAAGCTGTTGCAAGGATCTGCATAAGGGGCGTGGAGGCCCGAGTTGGGGCCATGGCAAGGGGACAAGAGCAGAGGGGGCAGGTCCCAGAGCTGTCAGCAAGCAGAATGAAGAGACTAGATGGAAATCTGGGCCATTCCCCAGCTCCTCACTTGCGTGACGAGTTCAGGGATGCTGGGGCAGCTTTGGGGTGTTGCATCTGCCCAGCAGGCAGCAGGTTATGACATCCCAGGGCTTGGGAGAGAGGTTTGGGCATGTGAGTCATCCACCCACGGATCCTAGCTATCCTGTCCACCTCCCCGCGTCCCACGACAAGCCCTGCCTGTTGGGCTTAGCTGCCCTCCTCCTGAAAACCGGAGCCAGCACAGCATGGAGGAGACAGGGAACCAGCCAGCGCTGAAAGGACAAGGATGGACACTGACAGAGGCCCCACGTGTCCCCAGCACCTGACATTCTGAAGCCAGCAGCGATCAATTCCCGGTGTGAACACATCCGGTCCCGGCTGGGCCAGCAAGGACCGGGGTGCAAAAGCCAAGATGCCAGTGGTGGCAAGTGGAAGTACACTTTTAACACACACGTGGGCCGGGGCCCACCACATCAGTATATTGCTCTGTGAGTGCTGAGGCAACTGAAACATAATTAAACTCCTGGTCTCTGGGCTTTGGAGTCCAGTGTCCTGTGAGGGTCTCTTCTCTGAAACTGGCTCTTTCAGCCCATCCTCCCCGATTCACAGACACTTCATGGGAAGCCTCGGGCATTACCGAGTCGTAGAGGCAGCTTGCGGGGCCCAGAGTGCTCTGTGCTTTCCTTCCGCTGGTTGCCCTTTAACATTTCACAGCTCCTTTCACGTGAACATAAACCCACGTTTCAGCCTCCGGGGAGGAGCTCTGAACACAGAGGTTCGTCAAAGATAATGAGAGGTGGCTGTCTGCGAAGCAATCAGAGCCTGCCTTTTCACTGCAGCCATTTTGCAGATGGGTAAACCGAGGGGCAGGGGGTTAAGTCATGCGTCTGCTTCCCCCAGCAGCTGCAAGTCACAGTGAAAATAGGACCCGGAAGTCAGCTGTGTCAAACCATGCTGCCCGGTCTGTCCTGTGCAGAGAGAAGCCGACTACGAAAACAGAGGAGGGAGCTCCAGGTGAATAATCCCGCGGGCTTGGGAAATAACTGCCACACTTGTCTGAGCCTCTCTGCCTGGTGAAGGCCTGAGCGCCTTTGATTATACAGAAGACCTTTCAACAATGAGCATTTCTCACACGCAGCCAGCGGGTGACCATGGCTGGCTCCTGCCCAGCCGTGCTGAGTCAGCAGGAAATTAGCCAAGGTGCAGGAAACCTTGTGTTCTGTGGCTTTGGTGTGTTGATATTTTTTAAATACTGGGCTGGGAAGCAACAAGGACTGAAGAACACCCGCAGATGCCACCCGTGGGTCCCTGATCCCAGGGAAAATGCATTAGGGGCCTAGGGTGCTGGGCACCCCTGTGGGTGAAAAGATGGGAGAATGAACATGGCGGGGGAGCGGGTGTCCAAGGCCCAGCTCTCTCAGCTGCAGTTCTCTTCCCCAGGGGTGTCCAACTCAATGAAAACACGGGCCATTTGGTGCAACAGGCAAGACTCACGTGGGCCACATCCCATTTACAAATGTTGCCGGAACTGAGTCAGCGTGTTTATACACACCCACAGGCCCCCAGGAAAGGCACTGGGCCACCTGTATACTCGTCTTCAGTAGTTAAAGGGTTAACGAGGGAATTGTGTACGGTATTGCCTCCATCTCCCCTAAGCGCTATTTTCTTCATAACAATTTTTTTCTATTTTTATTTTATTTCAGAGCATCGTGGGCCACAAAAAATTACCCCGGGGGCCACATGCGGCCAGCGGGCCGCCAGTGTGACACCCTTGCTCTTACCTATAGAACGGGTGGAATAATAACGTACAGTCCTGGGGCTGCTGTCTGCATGAGATTTGCTAAGTGATGAGGACTTCATAAGGAGAGCATCAGCCTTGGCTGAAATATTCCTGTTGGGATTTCATAGCTGTGTCTCTGGGCAAGTCCCTTCCTCTTTCAGAGCCTTCTGCTTCATGCACACAACACGGTGCCTGCAGCCCTCCCCGGTGGATCTTTAAGAGATAAGGTATAGGGTGCCATAAAGCATCTGGACGCTGTTACTACTGTAGCACTTTGCCTGGGGCAGGTCCTAGCTGAGGTCCTTGTGCTACACGGGGGACCTTGTGTATTTGCGTTGGGCTTTTAGCCGACTGGGGCCAGTGCCTTCTTTGCTGGGGCTTCACAGAAAAGGGCTGGCTCTGTCAGTTTCTTCCCATAATTAATTTTCCAAATCAGAATTATGCAGTCGTTTCTATGAATATTTGATTCCTTGACGCTTCAGCTATCAGCTCCACTCTAGCGCTGACTTGAAAGGGGAAATAATTGTTTTACAATGACCCACCAGGGAGGCAGCCAGAGGCCCTGATCACAGCCTAGTAATGACTTTCTTTGGTGACACCAGGCATGATGCAGATGTCAACGTCTGAGGTTCTGGAAGAGAGAGAAGTTCTGCTCAGTTCCTTTTGAGGCAAATACCAAGGAATTGACTTTTGAGTCCTGAGCCCCTGTGAGGCGGGAGGGAAACCCTGAGCAAGAGTTGGTTTCAGGTGAGTCCCCAACAGGAAGCTTGGGGACCGATAGAGGCCCCAAGGCCCAAGCCTGAGGGGGAGATTAGTGGTGTGCATGTGCGTGTGTAGGGGTGACTCTCAAGGTTTTACCTCCATTGCAATGCTGTGGGCACCTGTGAGAGGCAAGGAAGGACCAAGGTGAATAGGTCCCACCAGGTCTTGTGCACACACAGTGGGTCGTCCGGGGTCTGGAAGGAGGGACACAGACTGGCATGTGCTGCAGAGCCCAGAGCCTGTTGGTCCAGAAGATGCCCTTCTCGCTTCTTGGCTTCTCGGGACCCAGACTCCTCCCTTCCAGAAGTCTCCCTGCCTCAGGGCCAGCCAGCAGCCAGGCATATCACAACTGCCCTGATACCGCTTGGCCTGGGCCATGCAATAAAAGGAATAAACAAGAAATGACAAATGGTCCTGAGGATTGTAATTGGAACATTGTCTCCAGAAAATGCTCACAGTCCTTGTTGGCTTGTACTACTGGTATATACATATGCAAATCAGGATTGAGGTGCCTGGTGGCTTCCCTGGTACCGGGAGGAGACCCCTCACGGAGTGCTCCAGCCCTTTCGGTGCTGACCCCGGCTGAGGTGAGACTCTCAGGTAACATCTGTTCCATTTCTGGGTTGCGGGGGGTACCATGAACAGAGCATGGATTCAAGGGGCAATAGGTTCCCCCATCTCCCGCTCTGCTATTTGCAAAGATATGTGCCTTTGGACAACTTCATGAGCCTCAGTTTTCTTAACTGTAAAATGGGACAGTATCCTAGCCCTACCCAGGCCCTCATAGGATCAGCTTCGCTGAAGAGTCTGGAAGCCGTTGGCACAGAGGTACAGATGTGGTAGTCGGCGGACAGCTCTCCTGCAATCTGACTGGCTTGGCTCCCACTGTGTTGTACAAATTGGGCGATTTCACAATAAAACTCAGATTTTTGGCTTCCGTGCCCCATCTCGAAAGAGCTGAGACCTACTGTCTCCTTGGACAGGCGTGTGTGTCCCACTATTGCCTCATATCCCACCATTCCCCACTGGCCACCTCTGGTCCCCTTCGTCAGTGTCTTGGCCTGAGGGAATGCACCTGGTGCAGGTCAGTGTGGAATCCAACCCTCTTCCTCTGTCTATGTAGCGATGCGGGCGGGGGAGCACACCATGCCCCTGGGGAGGGACTGCCCCCCACCCCCTGTGGCTTCACACAACCAGATGGCTGTCCCAGCTCCTTGCTCTACCCATGTCCTCAGTCAGAATGCTTGGGCGTAGAGTCCCGGCCTCTGAAAGGGGCCAGGAGGCCCGGCCATTGACCGGAAGGGCCCGCAGCTCAATTCTAGAGTGATGGACCAGCTTGAAGCCAGCCTCCTGTGGGTTCACCCAGTGGAGTCCATGGGTTTGGGCTCCCGAGTCAGGCCTTGGCTGAGTACCCTCATGCCACCCTCCCCAAAGGTTCAGGAAGCCTGAGACCGAGGAGATGATAAAGCTACCTGTCGTCTCCTCTTACCCCTGGGGAGGGGAGGCGGAAGGACAGGAGAAGAGCTTTCACTGGACAGTCACAGAACTGTGAGGCCGGTCTGGGTTGGACCCAGCAGCAAAGCTGGGCAGCGCAGGAGGACAAATCATCGGTAGCCACGGGGAGCCTCTGCGTGTGGGTGTGTCCTTCCCGCTGTGCTCTCCACAGCCCCTTTGTAACATTTGACGGCGTTAAACGCTCAACCGGGAAAGTGGAATTTAGTTCGGAGGCTCCGGTATGTCACATCTAGGGCAGGAGATGCTGCTCTAAATTTCCCAAGTCCACAGCTCATTTTTGCTGTTGCGTGGTTTGTGGATCTTATGACATAAGCGAGTGAAAACACTACCGGCTGTAAACTTTATGTTCTTGGTGAAAAGTCTATTCGGCAGCCGAAAACATCTTGTTAATAGGTGTTGCCCTTCCACGACTGGTCGCAATAGAGCCTCGGGCAGTGAGAACAAGGACATTATATCTCTTTCACCAGTAGGTTCTTTCTATTGCCAATTACCAGCCATCATTTTCTCTTGGCCTCAGACACTGCAGAATAGAGATTGTCATCGCCACTCCAAGGGTGCTGTCGTCACCAGCACTCAAGGTCCTTGTCTGATTTCCTGCAGTTTCCTCCCCGGGCCTTTGGCTCCCCGATCTTCACTGGTGAGGACATTTGATTCTAGAAAATGGTGAAAATCTCATCCAGTGAAGTCTGGTGGACAAGTTGCTACTCAAGCCAGGAGATTCCCACCTGGTCATTAACAGGACACGTGCTGGGCACGTCGGCCATGCCAGGCTCTAGCTCGGGGCCGGGAAAGCAGAGACGCGCACGACCCTGATCCTGCCCTCCAAGGGCTGATGGTCCCTCAGACTTCCAGGAGGGAACATCGAAATAGAGTCCCACAGCCTCCCAGCGGTGGAGCAGCTGTGGAGTGAGGAACTGCCCTGGAAGGGGACGCTGTTAGAATAGACAGCTTTCAGGCGAACATACCAGTTTGGGTTGTTTTTTTTTTAAACGGGCCCCATTGCTCTCTTCACCAGAATTCCGACGCAGAGTTGGACTCTGCAGCTTTAAGGAACTGCCTAGTTTCTTAGGATCCTAAATCCAGTCAAGGTTTTGGATCGGGGAGTAGGAAACTTCCACAAGACCCTACATTTCACGTGGATTTGTGATGGATTAGCATACCAAAATTGGCTTAAAGTGCACTTAATGGATGCGTTCCTGCAGGAGGAATCTGTCTAACCAGGGTGTTTCTAAATTGATGAAATTGAAATGCACTTCAGGTTGCTGAGAAGTCTAAATTTGTCAGAGTCACAGGGCTGGAGGCAGAGATCTGAAGCCAGGTCCTTGGAAATGAATTTGAGAGCCTGTGCATTGATCCCTAAGAACCCACCCCCTCTGACCCCCCAACCCCACACCCAAGTGTGGCTCTTCCCAGCAAAGGGAACTCTGCCAGCAGCCGCCTCCCACATCCCACGCGGTCCCCTTGGAAACAACCTCAAACGGGAGGAGAAGGTGAAGGCGAATTGAAACCTCATCCCAGTTTCTGCAAAAGTTAACTGAAAATGAATGCATTAGGTGAGAGCTGAGGCCCCGGGCATCTCAAATGGTTTTTGCTTCAGGGGCCCTGCATTCCGACAGGGGCCTCAGAAGGCCCCACACCCTGCAGCCTCCGTGCTCCGATGGGGGGGATGTCTACAGGCAAGGCTGCGGCTGTGAGCTGGGCCTATAATGAGAGCGCCCAAGGCCTGGCCTTGTCTCCTGTCTTCCCAAGTTGTCTGCCATCCTCACTTTCAAATGATTGGAACAGTTCCCAGAACTGTGATTCCCATCCCTTAACCCTCTTAAAATGGGCTTCCGACAGCAATTCCTCCTGAAGTCACAGCTCCATAAAATGCCAGCCCTGCAGCAATGAAGCGCCGGCTACCTCCAGTTGGAGAAACTGAGGGGCCGAGGGCACTTGAGCTCTCATGAGCCGCTGCTGGCAGGAGCGGAACCCGGTCTCCTGAGCCTCGGCGTTTCCTGAGCACTAGTGTGTATGGGGCACAGAGCGACACCAGCTGTGTTTGTCCTGTCCCCTTTCTCTGTCCTCACTGAGCTTTCCTGTCGGGTGTGCCTGTCATTAACACGAATCCATCAGCCTAGTGCACACTGATGATATAGGTGTGGCCCTTTTTCCCTTGTTTGTTTTCTGAGCCTTCATCTCCTCACCTGAAAGCTGGGGATAAATAATATTGGTTCACAAGGCTGTTGTGAGGGTCGAATAAATTAGCATGGGGAAAGTGTTCAGCACAGTGCTGCCTTAGGGTGACTGCAGGTCTCCGTCCTTAGCAGGTGGAGCACGGAGACTTGGTTATCTTAGCGGCTCCAACATTCATCCCAATGGATGCATAGAGCAGGTGTTTGGGGACTGTCTGCTGAATGAATGAATGAATAAATGAATGTGATTTGGGGATCATGACAGGTCTCTGGTTTTCCAGTTTTCTGATGTCCTTGCTCTGTCTCCTATAAATTTTTATTTCAGTAATACTTGTTCACCGGTCCAATGAATCAATGAAAAAAACAGTTATTATATCATTGTTCTGTGTAAAATGACTGTTAATAACTTTGATTACCAATAAGAGCTAATAGTTCTGAGCTTTTGCTATGTCCCCAGAATTATGCTTAGTACATGTCAAACATTTTGTCACTGATCTTCAAACCAGCTCACTGAGGGAATGTAGCAGTCAGCTACTGCCACAATGATGCTGTGTAACAAAACTCTGGCATTCACTGGCTTTCAACAAGTATTTTCCCCTCTTGCTCATGTGTCTGTATGTCAGCTGGGGCAGCTCTGAGTCTAGCTGTAGGTGGGGTGACTTGGCTTCAGGCTGCAAGTTGAGTTCAGGTCTGCTCCACGTGTGTTTATTCTGGAACCTTGCTGGAAAGAGGCAGCAGCTTCTTGAGACAAGTTCTTCTCGTGGACCACCAGCACACAAGAGAGCAGGCTCAGCCCTGCAACACATTTCAACTCTCTGATTCAGTCTCATCCCCCAAATCTCACGGTCTAAAGCAAGTCCACAGTCAAGGAATGGGAGAGTATATCCCATGCATTATGGGATATAATGCCCCCCCACCCCCACCCGCCATGGGATCAATAAGTCCATCTACCACTAGGTGGTGCTATTAGAAGCCCCAAACTGAGGCACGGAAAGGAGTGACTTGCCCAAGTTCACTCAGCTAGTAGATGTAGGGAAGTAGGGTTTGCACCCAGCCAACGTAACTCCAGAATTATGCAGGTCTGAGAGTGTGCATATGGGGAAGGGATAATTTCTCAAATTATTTGCATTTTTCCACCCCTTAGTTGCCAGTGTCATGCTGGCTTTCATGTCTCCCACAGCTACACAGCCACCTGTCCATCCACGCACGTGTTCACACACATCTGGCATCTCAGTGTTTTCTCAGTTCTCAAGTGCAATTCTTGGGCAATTAAAAAAAAAAGTTTAAAGTGGAGGGGGAAAATCGCCCACCAGTTAATCTCAGGCACGTGTGTAAATACCTTTGGGAAGTCCCTGGTGGAATTTGTATCAAAGCGGCACCTTGATTTTACTTAAAAACAATTTGCTCCATGTCAACTGTGATTTCTGACACCTGAATTTGAAAGTGATCTGGGTGGGCCCCGCACCATCTCCATAATGGAGTCATGTGTTTCTTTGGAGGGAGGAGAGGAAAGACGGCGGTATGTGTGGTTGTAGAGTAATGTTCCACACAACCTTCTAGGAGGGGATTTCCTCCTTGGGATTTCCATAGAACCTTCCCTGTGTTTGTTTAAACCCGTTGCACACTCTGGTCTGACAGCTGCCTGGCCCAGGGCCTTCCTTGCAGACGTATGTACAACCAAACCCTTTAACAGCACCCTGCACTGTGTCCCCAGTGCAATTACTTGAGTATATAAACCTCACTGAAAGGCAGGCTTTTCTTGGGAGCTAATAAATAAGCCCCAAAGCCACAATGTGTGTAAGACCTTGAAAAATGGCATCATCATCTATTGGGAATTATGAACCCTGCAAAAAGCAGCTCATTGTATTTTCAGAAAAAGGTTTTTGTTTTTAAAAAAATAATAATGAAAAAAAAAAACACCCAAAAACATCACCCAGTGGAGACTATATGGAAAAAGCAATCCAGCCTGAGAGTCTAAGGCCGGCCTCTCCGCCACATTAATCTTTCTTTGTAGATTTTATGTAAGAGGTATTATTTGCAGGTAAACAAGATACAGTTTTGAAGAATTCCCCTCACCCCATCTTCCCATTTGCAGTTACAATGCTCTGATTGCAACCTCTGCAGTAATCTCCATGGATGCCGAGCAGAGATGGATGGCCTCTGGACAGGTCATCCTTTCTGGGGGGTGAGATGAAGCTCTAAGCAATAAAGATCGTGCTTCTCAGAACAGGGGGGCGCGACTGGGGGCACAGCGCAGGCAGCAAGCACCCCTCAGCCGTGTGAGGCCCTCTGCGTTTAGGAAGCACTTTCAGCTCCCCTTCTGGTTGCTTGAAGTACCAGGGTGCTGGACTGTGGCCAGGGGCTTGGTGCTCTGAGCGCCCCTTGACTCAAGTCTTCCAGGATTCAGAGTGCCTTTTCTGTAACGAATGGAGTCTTCAATGCAGAATCGGAGCAGCGTAGACCACCGGTGCCGCTTCCATGACCTCGGGCCGCCCCCTGGTTTCCTGGAGCAGCCGCCTCCTGCCACTGCGGCAGGCCCTGGCGCCCTGCATCCCGCCGAGCCTCCTCTCCCGGGAGAAGCCAGCTCCTGGGCCCAGGAGCGCGGGTGCAGAAACGCAACAGAGGGCGCAGAGCCCACGGGCGCCGTGGCCTTGAATATCAATGTATGGGGCTGGCTCCAGGCCGCCAAGTTCGCTATGAATGTCTCTGGCAGGGCGTCACCAGCAGACTTTAGGGGTCTCGGTTGCTTTCCCTTTGGCATCACCGCATCTCACGGACCGCGTTTACTTGGCGGGGGCGGGGAGCGAGCCCACCTCTCGGCGCGCTCGCCTTGATCTCACATTCCAGACGGGAGCTGGTCTGTGTCGCGCACACGGGGCGGGTGGGGTGGTGGGGAGGGTTCTCTGCGGGTGTCATTCGCCCTCCGCACGCCGCTCCCAAACTTTTCCTCCCCGCGTTCGGGGAGTCGGGTTGGCGCTCCCTGCAAGCGGGCTCCAGGCGCAGGGCTGGGCGCGCCCCCGCGGAGCCCGAGCCGCAGGGGCGCCCGGGCTGGACTCGGCTTCTCAGGTACAAGTTGGGTGCCGGGCTCGGGGCTCCGGCGCCCCTCCGCGTTCCGGCCGGGCAGCGCCGGCGGCGGCCCGGGCTGGGCGTAGGGGGTCCGGGGCGGCGGAGGCGGCGCGCAGCCTCCCTCCCCGCGGCGCTCCCCGGGCGGCGGCGGCGGCGGCCCAGGCAGACAATGAACTTGCGAGCGCGGAGCCCAGGCAGGTTTGGGCCCGGCGGGCGGCCCTGGGCTCGGTCTCCCCGTCTCCCCGAGGCGACTGCGGTGCTCAGTGGGGGGCGCCCCATGGCCGCCGGTCCCGACCGCACTCCGGGCGCTCAGTGCACCGGGGACACAGCGGGAAGGGCTGCCCAGCGGCGGCGCCGGGGCTCGCGGGAAATGCCGCGGGAGGTCGGGGACCGGGGACTTCGCGTCGGGGTGGCGGCGCTGCGGGCGGCGGGAGGCCTGCGGGGGCGCATGCCGCCAGGCACGCATCGGCCCAGGAGGACGGTCCTAGGGGTCGGCGCCCCGCGCCACCGCGCTCCAGGAGATGCGGCGGAGGACGGACGGACGGACAGCCCAGTGCTCCCACCGTGCGCGCGTGGGGGGCCGGGGCTTTGCGCCGCCTTGCGCCCCGCTCCCCCCAGCACTTTGGGGAAGTTCCCAGGCGCGGCCCGAGGCAGGTAGGTGGGCATCTGCCACTCGCTCCCCTACTCGGGCTCGGAGCCACCTCCCGACCCCCCCGGGCTCCAGTCCCGCGGCCGCTCCGGATGGAGAGGGCGGGGATGGGGGAGTCCCAGGCGCCGGGGGTGGCGAGCGCGGGGGCGGGCCTGGGAGGAGACGGGGGCGCGGCTGGGGCCCCAGAGGCCTGAACTTTTGCTCCGGCTCCCGCCCCTTCCTCTTCCTCGCCGTCCGCCCCCTGGACCCCTCCTGCGCCCGCCCGCGGTCCGGGAGGCGGCGAGGCTCGGCAGTGGCCGGCGCTTCCCAGCGGCAGCGCGGCGAGCGGAACGCTGCAGGTCTGCGCGGCGCCGCGGGGCGGCGGGGCTGCCGGGAGCCGCGGTGGCAGCGGCCCCGGCGCGGGGGCGACGCCGGCGATCGTGACAGAGCGCGGACCTGCCGGCTTGTGCATACGGGTGGGGAGGACGCGGTGGTCGTAGGCGGCTGGGGGCTGCGGCTGGGGGTCGTGGAGCTATTGGGTCTCTCCAAGCCCCTCCGGGATCGCGGGGTGGAGGCGCCCGGGCCAAGGGAAGCTCGCCTGTGCGGGAATGAATGGAGAGCGGTGGAAGCGCCCCCCGACTCGGTGCGAACGGATGGGCCGGCGCGCGCGGGCGCCGGTGCGTTTAGGATTCCGAGCCGCCTGCGTCCTGGGCGCGGCTGCTTGACCGCCCCGTCGCGGTCCTGGTGCCCAGTTGCCCGCCCGCCCTGCGCGGCTGGAGCGGCCGCTGTAGACGCTGAAGGGTGGGGCTCGGTTCCCGGCTGCTGGCGGCTGGCGGTCCGCCCCTCGCTGAGGCTCGAGGAGGGGGCTGCGAGGCTGAGGCTGAGACCACTTCTTGGGCCCCCACCTTCCCGACGCCCCGGGGGCCCTTCGTCGTGTCACGTTGGGTGAGTCAATGGTACGGAAAGAGTTTTCGGGATGAAGTTGTGTCTCCAGGAAGTCCCAGGACCCCCGCGAAGGGCCGTTGGGTGAGGCTTCTCCCTGACTGTGCCCCCGCTGCTGCTGATCAGCCACCGTTCCCATGACAGCTGCCACCCGGGTTGGAGCAGAAGGGCTGAGTGAGGGCATCTGCACCCGCTGACAGGCCCAGGGGGGGAACGGGGGCCTCTCTTCCGGAACGTGCCAGTTACTAATGGTACAAGCTCCACGTTGAGTCAGGATGGCATGATTGACACCCATGTACGGATTAGATGTGATTATAAGAGAGCCCGGAAGTAAAACTGCCTTTTATTTAGTGAGGCAGTTGTTATCAGATAAGGTTTTCTCTCCAAGTCCGAAAGATGGACGGGAGTATGTTCTTGCCTCCTCCTGGACGGGGAAACGGAGGCAGCCTGCGAAGCACGTCTCCCTCCCCTTGCGTAGCTCAGGCAGAGTCCGCAGGCCAGGACGTCCCTCCAAGGTCCAGCTCCCCAGGAGAACCAGTCTCTAGGGCCTTCTCAGGGAACTCCAGCAATGTTCTCGCTGGGCATTGCAGGACTGCAGTGAGCCCGCGTGTGGGTGAAGCAAGCAGGGTCAGTCCGTTCATCGGGGTGGTGTGTGTGGGGTGGGGGGCAGGGGGATGCATGCTGCCCACAGTGGATCACAGTATTGCTTTGCTTTAAACGGCCATTAGAGCTGTGGTGCTGGAGCCTGTGTCTCGGCCAGGGACCCCAGCACGCTCACTGTGCTGCTCTGAGGCCTGCAGCCCTGGGCCCGGGCGGGTGAGGCATCTATCTGGCTTTCCCGGTGCCTGAAAGAGAGGAAGATGAACCCCTGCATCTGGAAGAGGCCGTGTGTGTGCAGGAAAGGTTGGCAGAGGCTGGGAAGTGCGCTCTGCTTCTTAGGTGTTTGGAGAAGAGCAGAAAAGAAACTCCGGTGTGACCAGCTGGGCCACAGAAACCCCAGGGCCTTTGAACCTGCACTCGCTGAAGCCTTGGATGAGTGCTGGGTTGTGTTTGGGTTGTGGTTGGCCAAAGCCATGGGGGGCCCAGCGGGGAGATGCCCTCGCTGGCACGGCGGGACCGGGAGACGAGCATTGTGCCCCTGGCAGGTGAGCCCGTGCCCCACGTATAGGAAGCAGGTTTCACTCAGCCCCAGCCAAGTGGGGAAGCGCCAGCCTTGACAGGTCTTGTTCATTTTCGAGAGAAGTCTCAGGCTTGGATATTTCCACGTGGGTCAGATTCTAGGAGTAGGGAAGAGGGTTAGGTGAGCACCCAGCTAGGGGGTCTGAAGCTTGACACTTGGCCCTGTGTTTGTACACTGGGAAGGGTGTCCTACCACCAGAGAGATGGGACATATGATGGAACGTGGTGGTCACACCCCCTGAGGGCTGAAGGACTAAGAATTGACAGATGCCCTCCCTGTCTGCGGCCATGTGCTGTGGGTCTTGCATTCATTCAGTAGCTATTTGGTGAATTCCTCTCATGTGGAAAGCAACGCTCGGCATACAACTTTTCCTATCTTCTCATTTGCCAGATAGATCCCTCAGTTGAGTGAGTACCTGGGGGATGGATAAGACAGATGTCGTCCCAGCCCTCAAAGGAGGAGAATGGTTCGTGGACAAATGGACCGTGAGCTGTGTGAAGACCTGGGAAGGGAAGTAAGGCAAGGGAAAGTGCTAGAGATGGGTGGGTTATGGGGGTGAGTCTCCTGTCACAGAGGCAGTAGGGTGACTTGCCCAGGGTCACACAGCAGGGAAGCAGGAAGCCAGCTTCAGGGCCTGTCCTTCATCCCCCTGCCTGGGCTTGGGGAAGCTCCCTTGTGAATGGGCACTCTCTGTGGTCGGCAGCTCTGCATTTCTTGTGTAGACGTCCAGACCTGCCCTCTTTCACAGGCCTAGAATTGCCCAGAAGCCACTTAGAAGCCGTTTGTGTGAGGCAGGAGTCTCCTTCAACTCTAAAGGCAGAAACTTAAAAAAAAAGTACTGTAGCAGCTGGCCTGGGAGTGTCATTTATGTGAGCCATCCGGTCAGCGGGCACCTCTTTAGCCACATGTGAAGAGAGTTAGAAGGGACACCTTCAGTCACACGTGACAACACTGCACCCTGTCTTCTTCCCTTCCGGTCTGTAGTTGGGATACTCAGGCACGATATTGACTTACCTCTGTGGGTAACTGTCCCTGTTCTGTGAGTCGAGAGATTGTGTTCCCACCCAGCCGACCAGGTATTGGGAGACGGAGTGTTTTGACTTGCACAATGTATTTCTTTATTGTTCTCCGGTGAGCGGGTCTGAGTTCCTTCCCGAGACACCCCTCCGTTAAAGAAAGCATCGGGACAAGATGATTTGTGTGTGTGTCGACCTGCATTTTCACAGCGCGAATGAAATGGGGCCTAGAGGTGGTGTTACCTACGTAGTGTATGCGGTCCAGATAGCCGGAAGAAAATTCGAGGTTTTGTGTTGATTTGGGCCAATATAGATTTTTTTTTAAATACGGGGGTTGGGGAGGAAGACATTTGATTCCAACAGCTGTCATCTGCTGGGTCCCTGCTGGGTCCCAGCTGGCCCGGTGCCAGGCAGGTCAGACAGGTGTCCCCCTTTGTCTCAGTTAGAGGGTGGGGAGGCCCTCTGAGATCACACAGACCAGGCTTTTAGCCACCCTGAGGCACAGGAGGGGCAGCCAGACCGGGAAATGGGGGTGGGGGCAAAGCAGAACAATAGGCTCCAGAAGGGCTGTGACCCAGCGAGTGGTGAGGTGCAGGAGGAGCCCGCGCACCCGGGTTCTCAGTGTCTGCTGACTGTGACAGGGATGAGGAGGAAGCTCCAGAGGAGGAAATTTGGCAGCATCTTTGCCAGCAGCAGCATAGGCAGCACTGAGCGTCTCCCAGGTGTGGGCGGGGGCCAGGTGCTGGGGCAGAGTTGGAGGCTGCACTCAGGTGAGTGGGTGCGAAGGAAGGGTGCTGACAGGCCACCTGGGGCCTCAGGAAGGTGCAGCAGGAGCCCGGTGCCATGGCCTAGGTCACGTCACGCCCTGTACGGGGGCCCTGCATCTGTTTAACACCTGCCAGGTGGTGTGAGCAGCGCCTGGCACACAGTAGGCGCTCAATCAATGCTGGCTCTGGTGGTTTTTGCCAGGGCTCATTCACACCCCTGTGATTGCATGTGCAGGTTTTATGTCGCTGTGTATATTTACTGCGGAGGAGAGCATGACTTCTAGCATATTCTTCCACGGAGGGGTCCTCTGACACCCCATCAGGCAGGGAACCCCAGGACGCTGTGGATTCTAGTCAGGTTTCCTTGGGCTGGTGGCTTCACTTTTCTGGGCCGTTCATTCATCTGTGCAGAGAGGGGGCTGGGCACACAGCTGCTGCACGAGACCCTTTCAGCGGATGTGGGGACCAGTGGTGGGTCGGTTCGGCGGTGCCCCTCCTTGATGCGGTCAGCGGACTAGGCAGCGCTCGCTGGAAATGTCCCGGGTAGCTTCTGAATGTCGCCTACGGAGCGGCGCTCTGAGCAGGCAGGTGGGCAGGCGCCCTCCACACCGATTCTAGATTTGCAGAACTCATCCTGGCCCAGGCCGTTGGGTCTCTGCAGAAAGCAGGGCTGGCAGATCCTCAAAAGCAGAGGTGTCATTAGAATGGAAACTTGGCCGCTTTCCAGAATTGTGTTTGTGATGAAAATATTGAAACAGGCAGCTTCATCACCCAGCTGCCTGGAAAATACCCCAGCATGGGCAAATAATTAGATACAGGCCAGGCGCAATTATTTTTTCCTACAATATGCCGGAACATGCTGGGCTCACATTTTCTCTTGATATGGAAATGTGCCCACTGGTCCAAAAGACAGTGCTGTGGCCGCTGCGGGGGGTGGAAGGGCCAGAAGTGGCCGTTCTGTTCCTCCCAGGGCAGCCCTGGGTCTTAGGGGAGGTTCTGCCTGTCCCACTGTGTCCTGGTAGGGAGCCGCCCCAAGGGCCGGGCTGTGGCACCTTTGCTAGGAGGTTGGAACCTGCATTTCGGGGTCTGAGAGGTCTCCGGGGGTGTAGAATTGTCTTGCCCCTTGTTGAAAGGTGGCTGGGAGCTCTCTCCTTACTGACACCTATTGTTACCTCACTCACGCCGATGGACGTGAGTTCAGCCAGTGCCCACACACGGTGCCCTTTTGGCCTGGGTATTGCATCCCATAGAGACTTGGAGGGACAGCCTAGGTGGTGAGGTGAGCGTGGGCACAAGGCTGACCCGGGTTTGAGTCCTTCCTGTGCTTCTTTGTTCCATTACTATGACCCTGGGCAAGGGGCTTACTCTCCTTGTGCCTCAGTTTCCTCATCTGTAAAGTGGGGTTAACAATCTATACCTTAGACGGCGGCTTGAGTTATTAGAAATAGTATGATTTAGGGTTCACAGGAGCTCCCCAAAGTGAACCTCTCCTGACTGAGTTTCGAACCTTTGGAGAGAGAGAGGAGGGGGAAGGTGGGTGGAGTTAAAAATGTGACATGTGTCCCCCACTGAAGGTGACGTTGGGCAATGTGCAGCCCTGAGCTGAGAGCGTGCACTTAGGCTGATTGCCCCCCCCACACACACACACTATATGGTGCTGAGCCCAGTGCCTGGTGATGAGTGGGCAGTGACAAATGGCACCTATTAGGTATGCAGCTGATCAGGACAGCTGGGCGTTGAGGTTAGACCATGAGGCTGGTGATTAGCTAAATTGAGGTAAGGGTTAGCCATCGACCACAAGGCTGCCTTCGGAGGAACCGGCTGACAGCCTGCACCCAGAGAACTCGGTCTGTCTGTTCTTGGTTCCCCCACACGGCCTGAACCTCAGTCAGCCCCTGTGCCCTCTCCTGTCACCACCTTCAGGAAGCCTTTGTCAGCGACTCTTAGCATCTCTCCCAAGTGTTACCTTCCTCCTTTGTTTGATCTGCAATTCTCCGCGATTGAACTCAACCTTGAACCCATCCCACTTGATTCCTCATTCTAGTTTCCTGGGTGTGGTCCGTTTGCCCCAACCCGGTGAGCCTTCTAAGGGGGGAGGAGGGGTCTAGGGCTGTTGTATGGCTGGACCCACGCAGAGTCACGAGTCTACCATTTGTTGAATTAATGCATCAGTTAAACACGGTTCTTTCAAAAGCCCTTTTTCCCGGAGCAAAGGTGTTACGGATTTCCTGGTGTGTGCCCGAAAACAGAAAAGACTTCCCAATTTGTGAACGTGGTACAGAAGAGTCAATGCTTGTCACCAAGTTTCTGGAGGAGTCGAGAGCACAATGGGATAACCTTGGATTTCCTGGCATTAGGTTTCTGGGCTATTCAAAGGTAGTAAGTGCAGGGTTTTTTGTGTCCTGAGTGTCTTGAGGGAAAATGTTACGGAAATTTGGTTGGTGTTTCAGGAATATAAGCAGGAGCCATCTATCTACTTGAGCAAGAAACGTGGGGCCCTTAGCACTAGAAAGAGCTTGTCTTTAAGTTTCATGCACCTTTGTTTGGAATGCAAATATTTGCATTAAAAACACACAGTATGTCCTGGCATGTCTTTTATAGGGACCGTAATTTCCAAACTGAAAGTCAGACTATTGATCTACAGAGGACCATTTCCTCTGATTTGTGAACCTGTTTACATGAAGAGTCTTCCAAGTGTACACACAGAACCGCATTCGCTTTGTGCACGGAAGGCATCTCGAGGGCTTATAAGAAACAGGGTTGCCCCGGGGAATCCGGGCCAAAGGGTTGTCTTTCCCCACATGCACTCCTCATCACGCCGTCTGCTGAGTTGCAGGCGTGCGGGGGAGCGCCAAGTTTTGGCCGAGGTCCCGTGGGATCATCTGGCTCCTCTGTCCTCAGTTTGGGGGACATCCAGGTGGGGGGCTGGCTGCCGCTGGCTCAGCTCTGCGTGGTGTGAGCAGACGCCGGATTGCAGAACTGCTGTTGCTTCAAGAAGGCGTTGAGCGCAACCGTGGTCTGCCGGAGGGACCAGGGAGTTCTCGTTTCTGGTTCAGGGTTCGACTCTGAGGGCCTGTGTAGGATGCCTTCTTCCATCAGGTTCTTGGGAGTGGTTTAGCTTTGAAATTCTCCTAAGAAGAACAGCCCGGATTTGTCCGACATTTGCTGGAGGCAGAACATCACCACTCTGGTCTGCGCCTCTTCTCTGAAGTGAGAGATGGGATGCAGTCAGCCTGGGCAAGGGCCTCTGCTCCTGGCACTGCGTGTGCGTGTGTGTGTGTGGGGGGGTCCCCAAAACTCTCTGCGGCAGCTTGTGATGGAAACCCTGTCTCCCAGAGCCCCAACAAATGGAGAGTGGGTCTGTCAGAGAGGGCCAGCCCCACAGCCACCTCGCCCCCACCTGGCCACTTCTCTGTCATCACAGGGTGAAGAGCCAATGGGCCGGGGGAGCAAGGGGGCCCTGGCTGGCTGATACTGAGTGCTGGCCTGTCCTTGAACTGTGGGAAACTCCCTATTGCCTTTCCCGTGGTCATTGTCAGCCTGACCCACGAAGTTGTGACCCTCCCTGGATCTCCGTCACAGCTCTTGATGAAGACAATCTGTTCTAGAAAGGCCCAGTCCACCCCCACAGCAAGCCAGTGATTCAAGTGCACGACTTGGAAAGTCAGAGGAAATGACTGCTTTCAGGACATGCTGAACCGGCCCAAGGAAGCGATGGGCAGGACGAACTGCGGATGAGAGGCGGGCAGCCTGACCCGCCGCCGAACTCTGGACAGCTAGTCATACCCGCCCGGTCGCAGTTTCTGGGAGAACTTAGATATGGAAAGACACAAAAGAGAGAAGATGGGAGCAAAACAAACAGGACCTCCTCACCGGAAATACCTTCCGGGCCCAAATCACAAACAAACAAAAACAAGCAAACAAACAGCGAAGGAACTCATTTGCCCGTGGGTCAACAGTTGGAAATCCACAGTTCCTTTTCTTGGGGTACAGTTTGACTCAGAGAATATAAATGGAGAGGAAACCTCGGTTGCCATTTGGGTGGTAGAAAAAAATTTGCTTTTGGCCATTGAAACGGAAGCAAATCAGTAGAAGAATGCAGGCCTGCCTGCTTTAGTGTCGGCAGTGTTTTTGGTTTATGGAGGTTTGGAAGAAGGAGGTTTGCCCACCCCCAGCTTTGTACCTTTGGACAGTCTCGAAGCTGCAGAACCATTTAAGGAGATTGTGTGTGTGTGTGTTACAAAGTTGTCATCTGATTTCGTTTTAAAAATCAACCTATTCTTTTTTAAAACAGCTTTATTGAGATATGTAATTTATATCCGAAACAATTCACCCATGTAAAGTATACCATTCAGTAGTTTTTAGTATATTCATAGATATGCATGACCAGGCCCACATTCAGTTTTAGAATTCTTCATCATGCCCGAAAGAAACCCTGTACCCATTAGCGATCAGCTCTGTGTCTTCCCATTCACTCCCTATCCCCTAAGCTACCCAGACTATTTTCTCTCCGTTGATTTCTTTATCCTGGACTTAATATGAATGGAATCATATAATATGTGTGCTTTTTTTTTTTGGTGACTGGCTTCTTTCACTTCGTATAATGTTTTCAAGGTTCATTCACGTTGTAATACGTGTCAGTACTTCATTACGTTTTATCCCTAAATAATATTGTATTGTACAGATGTAGCACATTGTATTTAGTCATTTGCCTGTTGATAAACATTTGGCTGTCTTCATCTTTTGGCTCTTATGAATAATGGCACTCTGCACACCCACACACAAGTTTTTGTGTGGACACATTTCCATTTCTAAGGTTATATGTGATGAGGTATTTTTCCTTGCTCTTTCCCTGGCCCTAGAGAAGGCTTGATTCTCAGGTGGCGTTCTGAATTCCCCTCAGAATTGCCTGAATTTGAGAGCTTGGCAAGGCCTTCAGAGAAACACAGGCCAGCCCCGTTTTATAGATGGGGAAACTGAGGCCCAGAGAGTCCACATGGTACCAGGATTGAATTTGGGTTTTCGGAGTCAGCTCAGTTGTTCCGAACGCTCTCCCTAGGCCCTAAAGAAAACTCCACTCTGGCAGTAAACACAGGCCAGTGGGGTGGGCAGGTGGTGACTGCCTTGCCAAGCCCTCGGTTCTGACCCCCTTTGGGCCGACAGAGGCCGAGCACAGGGTTCACCATCCACAGACACTGCAGCGGCGCCGCCGCCTCTTCCTTGTTCTTTCCTGCAGCGGCGGGAGGCCAACACTTATCCGGGGAATAATTAAATTAGGTCCAACTCAGAGAATGAAATTTTATCTGATCTGGCCTAGCCTAGAAACAAAGGGGCTGAGACTGACCCCAGGAGACATTATGAAGTTGTTTTCAAAGAATTCTTGCTGGGCCAAAGCATCAGAGGAATTGTGTGGGCAGTGGGGGTGTCAGGGCGGTCTGGGGGGGCATCCTGCACAGGCGGGGGTTGCATTCTAGAGCTGGTCAGAGGAGGGGTTTATAGCACACTGTTCTCCGTCCTCCAAATGATTGTTCATAGCTCTGCCTTCTCCGGGCTCATCTCTGGGTGAAGACACTTTCAGAAAACAGGGCTTGGGAGAAGCAGGAAGGGCCCCGTCCTCTTCACCCTCTCACTTAAGGGCTTGCTGGTGGGCAGGAGTGGGCACATGCCTGAGGACGGAAGTCTTGGGTGGGCAGCCAAGACCTCACTCGTAAAAACAAGACTGAAATAGTGAAACATCAAAGGCGAGCACGTGGCTGATAGTCACTTGAAGGTGGTGACAATTCCAGGCAGCCCAGTCTGGGCAGAGGGGGTGCTCTTTGAAGAGGGACTAGGGCACAGCAAACTCCTATGCTGCTGAGCCCCTTCTTTGAGCATTGCTATTCTTCCCTGGCCTTGACCAAGTCCCTGCCCCGCCTCAGGACGTGACTTCCTCCTGGGCCCGCTCAGGTTGGGGGGCTTTCTCCCTCCCCATTGCTACCCCCAGATGTTCCTCTTCCAGTCGTCTGTGAGAACCTTGGCGCTTTGATTGGCCCTTTTTTTACAATCATCTTCCTTCTGTCTAGAGTGGACCCCCAGGTTGCCCCAGGAGGGCCTCGTCCACACCTGGACCGCTCCGTACAACACATGGTCAGCCCACGTTAATGACAGGTTAATGACAGCCGTTCCTTCTTGGGAAGCCATGTCCAAAGCCCCACTGGTCGACCTGATACATAGCAGAGGCTCAACAAATAGTTTCTGTCAATTATTTTCTTAAACTTTAAATCTCTTTCTGGTCCTTTCTGGACAGCCCTAAGCGTGTACCATGGCAAAGTTTTCCAATGTTTAGCAGTCGTTGTAGCAATATACAGCTCCATGTTATGTTGTTCATGATTATTTTCTAAACTATGGACAAAAAATAAGTTTCCTTGTGTTTTAGTAAATGGAGGAATGAAAGGGAAACTTTTTCCTCTGAGGAGCTTGATTAAGAATCATTCCAGAAGTTCATTCAGCATCTCTTCTCAAGTCCATCAGTGCGGGGCCCTACTGTTTGGAAACCGACCCTATGGACACGTTGGGAACGTGCCAAGAGTCCCCTTAATCTTTGGCCACTCCCTGATGCTGCCTCATGATTTTATTTTATTTTAAAATCATTTTAGACTCACAAGAAGCTGCAGAAACTCTTCAGAGTTCCTGTGTGCACTCCAACCAGCTTCCCACAGCGATGACATGGTCCCTGCCCAGACGACCTTATCAGATCAGGTACAGCAGCATTAGCCAAGACACAGACCCTTATGCGGCTGCCATCTCATCTCCTTACGCCTAGGGGTCCACAGCACTTCGGGAACATGTTAGAATTTCATAAACCTCAGTGTTGTTGTTTATCTTTTAGATTGTTTTTGGATCCCTTCCCATTGGCCATCCATTAAAATTAGTTTCCATCGGGCTAACAGATCCTGGAAGACCCACGCTCTGTGTGTTTTCTGTCTCCCACGTGCCCACACAGTGCTTTGTGGGCGTGTCACATCGTTCCTGGTGTTTGGACACACACACCTTCTTTCCCCACCTGAGAGATTCTTGGAGCTAAAGATCTGTAGAAAGTAGTTTGGTGTAATGGAGCATGGGACATGGAATTGGGAAACTAGAATTCTGATAATAGTAACCGGTGTTTGAGTACTTCTGCTGGTCTTTATCTGCATGATTTCATTGACTCTCAACAACCTTTGAGATAAACACAGTCAACACACTTGATTTGCAGATGTGAAAACTGAGGCCAGAGAAGGTCACCCTGGACAAGTTCTGACAGCTCATGAGTGGTTGTCAGGACTTGAAGCCAGGCAGTGTGACCTCAGATGTTGCTTGCTGGCTCCTATCTTGTGGGACTGCCCTCCTTGATTCAGGCTTGGACACTTCTGGTCCCTGACTGCTCTGTGTCCCGGGGCTGCTCACGACTTTCCTGAGCCTCTTTCCTCATCTCAACCCAAGGGGTTTGGCTGAGAAGATTGGTCTCTTCTATTCCTGAGTGCGGTTGGTTTTACTGGTGAAAACAGTTGAACCAGAAGGGGTAGAACTACTCAAAGATCTGAAAGACATGTCTGCCTTGTCCCTTGCAGGTACTTTTCAAGTTGGGAAGATTTCTGCTGCCTAATTTGGTTTGATGGGTTCCTCAATTCCAATTGAATTATGCTCTGGTGTATTTTAATTAAACCATCTACAAACTGATTTCTTAAAGGCGCAAGCATGCTGTGTCTGAGCCCCCCTGCATTCAGCTCTGGGTTGGAGGAGCGATGCTTGTAATAACCAGGAGGCGTGCGAAGCTGCTCACTCAGCCCCATGGGCTGCGTTAATGCTGAGATGTCACCAGAATGAGATGCGAAGGCCTTATCAGCAAGCACTTAATTGATTTTGCAGCCTCTACAAAGGGAGGCGAAAATTAAGCTTGTTTGTAAATGGTGTCTGAACCGCACCGTCGTGGGGACCGGTTGTGAACACTAACAGTCAGGGCCTTTGTGGAAGGGCTTAATTTTCTTCTCAGGTGGTGGCATGAGCCTGTCCCTTGACTAAAGGTAAAGATTTTCCCATTTGCAGGGTTGGAAGCATGTGAGCTTCAGGTTGTAAATGTCACCGACCGGGTGGGGGGGCTTCCACTTGGGCTGATGGTGAGGTGGCCAGACTCTGGGGCAGATGTGTGACCACATGAACGTGATGAGAGCCAGGGCCCCATATTGTTTAAATCATCAGGCAGAGCTGCGTTAGAGAAGATAACTGTTTTAGACCGGAGTCACGCTAAGTGCGCGCGTTCCTCGCTCCTGGGGTACAACGGGAGGTTCTGATTCTGAAGAGCCCCGGACAGTTCCCTGCTCAGACCAGCGCATGAGGCGCTGAAACCCCGAGGCTAATGCCCTCTTCTAAGTGCTTTAGCTGTCACATAGGCTGAGAATAGAGCAGCTCCCTGGATGCGATTGCTCTCTCCTTTTAATTCTGACTGTATAACTCTGTAGGTGTTCCCGGAAGTGGCTCTGTAATTTGCAGGGCATAGTGCAACATGAAAATGTAGCCCCTTATTAAAAAGGATTAAGAATTTAGAGCACTGGACCAAGCACAGGCCCTTCTGAGCATCAGGCCTGTGACCTAGGGCCGCCGCCCCCTGGCTTGGGTATGTCTGTCTGCATGACGCTCATCCTGGACCGACTTGACAGAGACCAGCTGGAGGACTAAGCGGTCGGGGGCGGGGCTGTGGCCGCATCACCTTGTGTGCTCTGAGGGTCTGCCTGACCCCTGACTCTTGCACACCCTTAGGACAGACTGCTGAGCTGAATTCGTTCCTGGAGCCACAGTCCTGGCCTGCTGGTGAGATTGCATGCGGTCAGGTCCCACATGTCGGGCATCTGGAAAAATCTTCCCTTGGCCTCTTTAGAATGGAAAGGCCCGAGGAACAAAATTCTCCAAGTTCAGTTTAGAGGAGAGGAGAAAATCTGAATGTGAAATCCTTCTAGCTTGTGTGTGTGTGTGTGCGCGCGCACGCACGTGCGTGTAAGCCCAAAGTCTGGGTGACTTTGCATTGCAAAATATAAAAGGCTGACAGTCGGTAACGACCCAGCCATGGGTCATAGCTAATGCATGTTTCTGTTTGCGCCCCATGTCTCAGTTCCTGTTGGGGGGCAGCCCATCCCCCTCTCGGCTTTTCGTCTCTGGGGTCCACAGCTTGGGCTCTGCCCTCACCACTGAGCGGAAGGTCCCTGGAGAGAGTCCAGGATTTGGGGGCCACTGTAGCTCACTGTGGCCATTTGCCAATCACGGAAAAAGCAGTGTGCAAAGTCAGGGTGAGGGGGCGGGTGGCACATGTGTCTTGGCAGGGAAACAAACCCCAGCGCTGGGCCTCGTCCTCTGGAGCCAGGAGTGTGGAGGGCCTGCCTGCTTTGTGTGAAGTCTTTGTTCCCTCCCCGCACCCTGTGAGCCGGGATGCCCCGCTCCGCTCGTGGGTGCCTTTCCTCTTAGAAGCCAGTGGAAAAGAGGCAAGAGGCAGCCAGGGCTGGTGGCCGGAGGGGAGGGAGATCCCAGAGGAGGAGGGCCGAGACTTTCAGGCTTTAACTTAGAACCTGGGATCTTGAATGAGCCTTAAAGGTATTTTTATAAGGGGGTGGGGCACGGGAGCAAACACTCTGCTTGGAATCTGGAAGGAAATGTGTCAAGTCCATTCGTTCAGAGCCTAGGGGACTTGGAGCACAGCCCTGCACTGTTCTTCCTTTGTCCTCAGGTTGCACAGAGGTCATTGGAGAGGGGAGCTCTGGGCTGTGATTGCTCCCCATTCACTGTCATCATTTGATGGGTCTGAAAGGGGCCTTGACTCTGGAGCAAAGGAAAACCCGCCATTTGTACCTCCTGGCTACAGGGAGAGCAGGCAGGGCCGGTGGCCGCGGCTCCTTGCTGAGCCTGAGACCAGGAAGGAAGGTCTGGGTTGTGCCTGGGGGTCTGGAATCCGATCCTCCCTTTTTAAGGAACCTTCGGTCAGGACTTCACCTAGTAAATAGCAGTCTAGTCCTGTCATGCATGAGCAAAAGCTCGTTTTATTTACTTCCTCTGTTAAGACATCCACAGTCGTTTTTATTTCGAAAAGAGAAATAACAGAAATAAAACGCACCAGATTTTTATTACCTTATGTCGGAGTCTGAGATCACGTAAATATGTCTGGTAGAAAGCTATCGGGGGAAAACAATCTCGATGCACACACACACACACAAAGAGAGATAAACATAAACGGGTGAAGGTGCCCATTCTCTCCCCTCTGCAAACATCACAGTCTGCAAAGGGGCAGGTTTTCCTCTGTCGCATCCCCGCCACTGTGCCCCCACCCCCACCCCCACCCCCCACACCACGGGCTAGTGCCCAGCACAGCCACACTGAGTGGAATCTGTTAACAAATAAATGCATCTTATCTGGGCCTGTGAGTTGGCATTCTTGGACAGTGGTCTTGAACGGAAGGAAACTATAAAGACAGAGGGAAATAATGTTATCATGTTTTGAGTCATTGTGGTCATACTTTACATTACTCAGTTAATTTCCCCTCCAGCCCTGAGGGGTAGAGGATGTGACCTTTGTTTAGAGAGGTGCACAGCAAGCTCAGAGAGGTTCAGTCCTTTGCCCAGGGTTGACCAGCTGGCTGTGGCTGGGCTGAGATTGGATTCTAGGACTTGCCTCCTGGCTGTATTCCACTTTCTATGCTACAGGAGTCAGAGAGGGAGAGGAGTCGCATGTATGGGTAACCAGCGGTGTTTGCGATGCATTGGTGTCCCCACAAGTGAGCCCTGACCCACAGAGTGACCCAACGGAGTCAACGCCGGCTGCTGGGGAGTTGGTAGTGACCTGTCCGGGCCCTGCCCTCAGGAGCTTGGGTTCCAGTGGGTGGACTTCACCTAAACTCTTGGTCAAATGATTGTTTGGTTTCTGTTGTGATGAGGGTGACACACGGGAGGTGGGGGTGAGGGCTGGTGGGAGAGTGATGTACGCGTGGGCTGTGGGTGCCCCTGTGGGAGCCGGCCTGGCCCAGGTACAGGTGGCGTTGGCCGAGTTCCAGGTAGCGATGGAGGAAGCCTGCCAGAGCCCGGAGCACCAAGGAGGCTCTGGGCCCCAGGGGAGGGAGGGAAGACCCTAGAAGGCCTCCCACAGGGGCAGAGTCTGCCGAGGCGGGGTCATGGCCAGCCTGCGGGTGGGGTCTACCCAGACCCCAGGGAGGGGATCCGGGGTTCTCTGCTCTGTGAGGCTCAGGGTCTGTGGAATCCTGGTTCGTGGAGCCTGGATTGGTCCCACAGTTGTCCCCTCTCCCCAGCCTGACCCCCAGAATTGTGCCTCTGGAGTCAGGGTGGCCCACACCGTTTAGCACCTCCTATCTCCCCCACCTCAAGGGGAGCTGGGCTTCCTCAGAGGGCAGAGTTCCTGAGATTTATTTTCTGGCTCTATGGGGAGATTTGAGACATTCTCTGAAAGTAACCTGCAGGGGGAAGCGTTCTAAGGCTACAGTGTAAGTAGTCAATGCCCTTCCTGCTTGGGGGTTTGGGAAGGGGGAAGGCCCTGAGGTCACATAGCAAGTCACCGTGCATGCAGCGTGAAGGTTGGGCTGGCGGCTAACTGTGCCCTTCCACCCCAGGAAGCGAGCTATGCAAAGGGGCTAGAAGGCACGGGAGAATGCTCTTCCAACCTCCCCCCTGCCCAGGTGAGAATGCTCTTCCAACCTCACCCCTGCCCAGGCGTGCCTGGCCTGCAGGTGACCACCAAGCTGAGCAGGGCCCATGATGCGGCCTGGGAGGGCTGGGGCTCGCAGCCACAAGGCCAAGTCCACCCTAGGCGGGGCCCTTTACGGCCCCTGGAACCCTCCGAACCTGGCAACTGGAGGTCCTTACCGTCTGATTGCGAGCTGGGCCGTAAAATCAGTCCTAAGCGGTTACCAGCCCTGTGAACCGCGCTCAGGTGCCTGAGCAGAGCAGACGGGCCGGGCTGACGGGAGAGCACTTACCTCCATGGTCAAGGTGAGCGGGCTGGACTGCCTGGCGCATTCATGCTCGTGTCAAATTGCCTGCGCGCCCTCTGCTTCCCCCGTGGTCTCTTACAGGGTAGAAACTGAACACCACCGTGCTAACGTTCCTTTTCTATGAGCTTTTTGTTTTCTTGGAGTAGAAGATACATCGCAGGGGGCACCTACCGTACCTCTACAGCTTGAAGGATTTGCATAGATAGAACTCAGCGGGGCAAGCAACACAGGTCAAGGGCAGGAACCTCTGCTTCCACTGAACTCCCTAACCACCCCCAGCCCCTGGGCAGGGGAATCCACCATCCAGACCTCCGCGGCGCGGCCTTGGCTGGTTTCTCCTTTCTTTTTTTTGTGCTTTATATAAACGGACAAGCAGCCTGTTGTTCTGTGTTGGCTGTCTTGTGCCGAGTACTACGTTGATGAGCTTCTTCCCAGGTGTTGCTTGCAGCTGTGTGGCTCGTTCATTTTCATAGCTCAGTTGTAGCATCCATTCGACTGCGATCGGACACTGTGCAGTTTCCAGCGTTTGCCTTCACCATCTGGGTGCTGAGCATTCCAGTATGAGTCTGCGGTGTGTGTTTGGATGCATTTCTGCAGGGCACATGCGGGTCTTGAGCATGGGTGTGCTCAGCTTCCATAGGGCTGCCAGATTCCCAAGTGATGATACCAAATATATTTTCCACCAGCTGTACCCAAGCCCCCGAAAGGAAGAACGAACCCGGGAAAACTTGCTGTGAACCTACTCCCCTTTGCTCTGTGTCCCAAAGGGGAAGACCCCAGGGGACAACTGCTGACCCTTCTGCAGGTCTATTTGGAGTGGAGGACTGAGAAGGGGCCTTCTCTCTACTTGGTGATGCCCCAGAAGAACGCTGCTGTCCCTACTGGGCTTCTGCACCCCATAGTCACATGTCATTGGAAGCCAGTCTTTTATCCCAACTTGGGGCTGGGGATTTGTTAGTCTCTGGGAAGAGCCCAGAATCCAGCATTTTGGTCACCTCGCTGTTGGGTGTCTCTCTGCACTTAAAGCTTCTAGGATAGTCGGGAAGATGAAGGTGACCATCTGGGGTCCCCCTCTCTCCTGGAGGTCAAGGGAGAGGGGCCTGCCACCACAATGGCTCCATCTAGAAAGATTTTATTTGCAAATCAGTCCAGTCCCAGAACCAACTGCTTCTGCATACCCCTTTCTCACGTGTAGCTTGAGCAGCTGGACCTTTCTATTCTGTGTTCAGGGTGAGGAAGGGGTATTTCCTTCCCCACCTCAAACTGATGCTCAGTGTGACCGATGCTCAGTGTGACTCGGGGTCCAAGGCAGCTGGCATTTCCTGGGTCCCTGTGCATTGATAAGAACTCAGAGTCCACATGTGCTGGTTGCCTTGTTATAAACAGGAAACTGAAGGGGAGGGGACTCATGTGGCCCCTGAGGGCAGAGTCCCCCCCGGGGCCAGCCCTGGCTAAGTCCCACAGTGTCTGCCCTGGCCTGGCTCCCTCAGTTCCTAACTCAGCAATGGCCGTGGCCGCATAAGGGAGACTTGGGAGGAAAGGAAGGACAGTCTGGGGCCATGAGCTAGAGGCTTCAAAGCCACATGGGGCGAGTGCCCATCTGCCTCCCCTGCCCACACTACATGCAATAGATCTGGGGGCAGGGCCTGGGAGCTGTGCGTTTATCTAGTGCCCTGTGGCGTCCCACGTCAATTTGGGGGAAAGCGGGACTTCCCAGTGCCTTTTGTGGGGAGGCGGGTAAGGACGGAGTGGAGGGAATAGGAAGCAGCCGTGCTCTCCGGGAGCTCTGTAGCGTGAACTTGTTGTGGGGATAGAGGTACTCTGTGTCTTCACCCCCCAGTATGGTGACCCTAGCCACACGTGGCCAGTGAACACGTAAAATGTGATGAGTATGACTGGGGAACTGAAACTTTAAATTGCATTCAGTTTTAATTGATTTGCCTTAAGAACAGACACTCATTTGGATGATTGGAAAACATTTTGTTTGGAGCAACTGGGGCGTGGAAGTCTCCTTTTTCATCTGTAAATTTTATGAAATCTAAATACAGATCAGGCCCTTGGGATGAGAGCTGTACGTGTAAAGCACACACTGGGCTGTGAAGACTCGGTGTGAAAAAAAAAATAGTGCAAACGATTTTATCAGTGACTGTTCTACTAAATACGTGTTGAAATGAGACTATCTCAGGTATGTCAGGCTGAATAAAATATATGAACCTGAACTTTACCTGGAACACTTGAACTTGGGGTTGTGGCCTACTTTCTCTTTCTGTTGGAACCGCTGTTCTTAGGACTGTCCCTTCCTCACTGGAATTTGAGCCAGGGGACCAGGGAGTTGGAGGGGGTGAGGGATGGCTTTGCTCACCTAGGAGCAGGGATTGGGGCTGATTTCCCACCTGGCCCTGTACGGGGCCTCGTGAGTACCTGCCCCACGAGGGGCAGTGCTGCCCTTGCCCCACTCTCTCCAGATGACGCATTTAGACCGAGCATCTGCTCTGATGCTTCACACTCGAGAGAAAGTGCCAGAACATTCATGAGCATGTCTCACACTGGACGACACGGCAGGCTCACGGGAGTGGGATGCGACCCGCCACCGGCCAGTGTGAGAACTCTACCTTGAATTTTAAATTCGATTTGATTTAATTTGCATCTCTACCCCGTCCCAACACTAAGCTACAGAAATGGGGCCCTAGACATTGAATCTGGTGTCGTTTCTGCCACGGGCCTTGGCCTCATGGTTTCTGAAGTGGGAGTGGCTACAGGGAGTCCGTGGAGGTGTGGCAGGAGGGTGACCCTCAGGTGAGCTCATTAGTGTGTCAGCAGATACTCTGGTTGGGCAGCTCATCGGCCCCGCAGAACATGGTCTTATTTTAAAAGCAAGTGTTTCCTCTTTCTAGTCTTTTTTCTCTTTTTGTATTTAAGAGTGGGGTTCTCAAGGTAGGTGCCATGAAAGCAGAATTTTCTGTAAGAGCCAGAAGACGTGAACATATATGCGTTTGGATCTCCTGTCTTTGGATTAGAATTTGAAGGCCGGGTGGTGGTGGTGGACAGGGCAGTAATCCATTTCTGAGGCATTTCCGCAACCCAGCCGGCTCCCCGAGGCCAGAATGGAGCAAGGGTCTGCATGGCGTGGACCAGACCAGAGGCGTCCCCGGGGTCTCGGGTTGGCTGAGCACAGACCCGGGGAGCAGGTGGTGCGGTGCTAATCATGAGGAGGTTGAGCATCAGCAGAGCAGCCAGCTCCATGCTTGGCACCGTGGGCGGGTTGGCTCAGCTCTCTGTGCAGCTCCGTTAGACTGGGCAGCATCGTCATCATCAGCCCCACGTCTCTGGTGGGAACTGAGGCGGGTTTGGGGGTCAAGCTGTGTCAGTGACCCATGTGCTCGTGGGCACCGCTTGGCTCCCCAGGGCCGGTCCATGGGACCACCTTCAGGTGGAGACTGGCCCCCCATCCCCCATCCCCAGATCTGGCTCTGGGGCCAGAGAAGGGAGACCTGGAGGCAGCGAGGCCCAGAATCAGCCAGATGCTCGCTTTTTGCTTCGGTTATTTCACTAATTGAGGCGAAGATTCTGTGAGTTTTGACATTAAGTGTCTGGATAATTGCCTCAATATATCATCTTCATTCTACATGTTTAGACACAAGCTTTAATGAAATCTGAATGGCTGGCGCAACTCGGGGAAATGATACTCATGCATAGTTTCTAGCTTTGCCCAATGACCTCGATGGCCCAGGTTTCTGTTATGAGCTTCATCGCCCGACACACACCATCCTCTAGACGCCTTGCTTGTCAGACTTGACAGTCAGGCATGATTGGGGGCCATGATGGACCACCTTCCCTGGGAAAGAGGGCTTGAGAAAGATGGCTTCTCAGGTGCCCGGCTCTGGGCCTGTTCTGGTGGCTTCCACGCCCAGCTGAACTGCAGGTCTTGGGCGGGCACGATGGAAATTCGCCCTGGTCTGTGTCTGTCCTCAAGGCCTTGCTCTGATTGCAGCACAGATGGGTATGGAGAAGCCAGGAAGGTGCTAGCGGTTTCACTGAAGGATGTGAATGTAAATTACTACCCAGGAAACACCCAGAGACAGTAATAACTAAGAGTGTCCTGTCACCTTTAGAATGTGTTCCTAATTTCTCCTTCGAGATCCCCGAAGAATTTTAAGGAGGCTTGAAGCTTGCCGCTTGCGACAGTCCTGGCCCATTAGTGCATCCTCTGGCCTCCGTGCAGAGTGTGGAGTCTGTGTGCTGTTGACCTGCCCTTGGGGAATGGGGCCCAGACGTCCAGCGATGCTCTGAGAAGCCAGATGGCTCTCTGCTCTGGGTGCAAAGCCCCTTTGGGGTGGGTCAGATCCTAGCGGGAGTGGGGGTGTATGGAGAAAACAGAGGAGGCCGAACCATGGCATGTGCTCACGCAAGTCCCACTGCCCCCCCGAGTGCCCTGCATGGTCTCAGGAAGCCGTGGTGGCGGGGGACAGAGGGGGGGCAGGAGGGGACACAGAGAGGCAGCTGCTGCACTGATCGCCTCTCTGGGAGAGGTGGTGAGCAGACCCGGAAGGGGTTCCCCTTCCTTCCCGAGTGGAGATGTTCCCATGTCTTTTTTAAATTTTAAAGCGAATGCCATCGGCCAGTCTTAGGGTAAAGTATCTTTGGGATTTGTTCACCCTCATTCATTTTGGCATAAGGTTTTGCAATAGCAGCGAAAAGGGTGTGAGCACCTCAGAAAGACTGAGTCAACCACAGTCTGTCCAGCCATGTCGTAAACTGTTTTTGTCATCAGAAGGTGAAAATGACCCCAACGCATGAACATTTAGAAAAGAGACCAGCCCAGCTTGCTTTGGGACAGCATACACTTGTTTCTTTCAGCCAATTTCACGAGAGGAGGGGGCGGGGATGAGGCTCAGAAGTGACGCAGAAGCAGGACCTCTCCTGGTGGCCCTGGGGTTTTAGACCCGTGGCATGCACGCCGAAGAGGTTCTGAAAGCACCAGGTTCTTCCTTCCCATTTCGCCGCCTCCGCAGAATGGAGCTGGTTGACACACAAAACGTGTCCCACCCCTGCCCCCCACAATGAACGCCTTGGATAATTTTTTAACCCCCAAGTCTAGTTGCCCTACCCATAAAACCCAATAAACCCTTAAATTAATTAAATGGAGGCGCTCATTTACTGTGTAGGTAATTGCTATTTATCTCATCTGACATATTGAAGAACATAAGAGCAAGCTGAGAGGATCCAAAACAAAGAAAAAGAAAGAGAAAGGTAATTTAGATTTTTGGTAGACTCTGAATACTTCATGTTTTTGAAACATTTCCAAATTTCCTTTACAGGAAAGGAATGAAAATAATCCAGAAAAGGAAGGATTTTTCCCCCTCTCTTTTCTTTTGTCCTGAACTTGGCCTTAAAAAAAATTGTGTTGACCAAGTGCCTTTAGAAATTTGTCTGAAAGGGCTGTTAGAACTGAAAACGGGTAAAAACAAAACAGAAAAACAACAACAACAAAAACCAGAACTTCTGGCCACAGATAAGAATCATATAATTAACTGAGACCTATCATTTTGGTGCTTTCTTAAATAGGAAAGCTGATTTAGAAAGGCGGGAGGTGCTCCCAGTCGCTGGGAATGAGACTCAGCCCCCAGCCCCCAGAGGCCTGTGTCTCTCTGTTCCAGCAGAACTGGGCGTGGGGGTGGCTGTCTGGGGGTGTCAGGAACCTGAGGCCAATGTGGCCTCGGGCCAGCTCACCACAATCCCTCAGGGGAAGCTAGTGCCCGCTGGCTCTAGAGGTACCAGGAAGTGGGTTTCCAGTGACATAGGGACTGATCCTGGAGAGGCAGCATTTAAAAACCTACAGAATTTAAAGTTCTATTTTAAATGCCAAAAAATAAAAGAAAAAAATACCATCCAAGTCATTTATTGGGAATTCTTGGTTTATGACTCTCTATATTTGCGTAGGTGTTGCTTGCCGACTGCCTTCCCTTCTCGTTTTCTTCGGGAAATATTTGTAAAAATGAACACAAGAGACGCTCTTGCCTCCATGGAGCTCATCGCCCCGTGGTGAACAGGCACACACCAATAATGCGACAGGGAAGGGGTCTGAGGGGTGAGGGCGGGGCCTGACTTGGGCTGGGGGTTTGGGGGGGCTCCTTGGCTAGGTGGGCCAGACGTCCCGTTTCCAACGGGCCAGAGAACAGCCGTGCTGCTCTGTTTCAAACAGGACATCTGGCCGGCCTGCCCTTGGCTGACATCTGAAGGGTGAGCCGGGGTTCATGGGTCAAGCCGGCCAGTAGTTTTGGGGCGCGGCAGAGGGGGGCCCAGATGGAGACAGGAGGGGAGAGAGGCAGGCAGTGGGGCCCGGCTGCGTTCCACCCTTCATCCTCCTGTCCTGCTCCCGGGGCGTGGCGATCGTCCCAGGGACAGCCCGTGGCTGATGCGGGCTCAGAGTTGGTGGCCTGCCCACAGCCCACACGGCTGGTGCGGCGGTCTCAGGATCGGGTGGTGTCCTCTGGGCTGTAAGTGCTACCACGTCAGGCATGTTCCCGCTCTGCTCACCGCGTATTCCCGTGGACTCCACGTTCAGGGCTCGTTTTGTGGCCCCCCTGGGCCTTCGGAAGGACAGGGGAGACGGCGCGCCGGTACTCGGGCCTTCCTGGGAGAAGTTCTCACTGACCCGGGGCTGACTTCAGCTCCGAACAACTGCGCGCTTCAGCCAAAGATTTATTTTTCTTAGAACAGACCAGAGCAGTTCCTGATAGGAAGTCAGCAATAGGGCATTTTGAAAAAAAAAAGTTGAGACTTCTTTTAGCCCAGGAAGAAGTCTGATCTCTGTACACAAGTCCCAACCGACCTTCATAATGAGGCCTGGATGCTTTCAAGTCCTTCATGAATTAACTTCGTTTCTGCGGTTAATTCCAAGAGCAATATGACTTGTTTCCACGCAACTCAGCTGCTGACTTCTACGCACTGTGTCGCCTCCGCTCCTGTCCCCACTCTCGTTACCTCACTGCACAAGGAGGGCTCCTCTCCGGGGCCAGCCGCGGCCCAGGCTCAGAGCTGGGCGTGAACCGCGTAGTTTAAGCAGCTTAGCCGGCTCCAGAGACATGGTGTCCTCGGAGGACATGCCTTTGTTATAATATTCAATACAATATTTATTAGACTGCAACCTCAACTATTAAAACTTGGATATATGTGTGTGTATATATTTTTTTTTTTTTAAGAAATCATATGCCACCAAATGTCTCTATTTACCAGAGGAGAGGGAAGAATTTCTTTCCCGTAGCCCAGCCGTGTCCAAGGTCAGCAAATTGGGGGGTGCAGCTTGCTTGACCTATTTAAGTCACATACATGTAAAACGGGAACCTGGATTTCTTCTTTGAGTGGGGTTATCAGGAACTGGCTGTGTTGTCTACAAGCCTAAAGAAGACTGAAACTACCAGTTGTTTTTGTTTTTTTTAGTATATATATATATATATATATATATATATATATATATTTACTGTTTTTGACAGAGAGAGAGAGAGAGAGAGATACAGAGACAGAGAGAGAACTGAACTGGGGGAGCTCCCAGTTCAGCACATGGTTCCGCATGGGCCAGGGCCGGGATTCGACCTTGGGTCCTTGGCGCTGCATAGTAAGCGCTTCACCCACTGAGCCATCCCGGCTTCCCCCTGACAGGGATGGAAGGGAGACAACGACAAGAAATGGGGATGGTGTGGCCATTTGGTGGCCATGCAGTGAGCATGTGGCATGGATTACCCCATTTCATCCTCATAGCCCTTTACGCCGTAGGTCCTGCCATTGTCTCTTTTCTAGAGATGGGGAAACTGAGGCGCAACAACCAGATGCGTGTGTTCGTGTTTGTTCCTGGGGCTCGGTTTCTCATCTCTCTTCTCTGCCACCACGTTTCTTCCCACGAGGGCGACCTGCCCATTCCTACACACCCAGAGCCGTGCGAAAGGCAATTCTGGGTCATCGCTGTCCAAGGCTCACGTGGCATCGGGAACAGTCATGAGATGCTGTCCTCCAGGATCCCGCGGTCCTCTCTGCTCACTGTATCTTGGTACTCGTTTGGACCGTGCGTGTCCCCACTCCGCGGAATTCTGTGGTCAGCCCTGGGGTTTCCCTGGTAGTGAAAAGAAGGCAGGCTCTCTCTCAGGTGTGTCATTCTTAGTTAAATGGGAATTGGTTTTTTTTTAACGGTAATTGAGCATTGTAGTACGTCTGGTGGGAAGCTGCTGTTAATTAGAAGATTACTTGAGAAGCAAGGGGGTGAAATGAGGCTGCGGTGGAACCCGTTTGCCACTCTGCACAGAGGCCTGTGGCATGGGCATTCTTGCCTGTGTAGTCTGAGCCTCATTGCCGCCCCTGCTCAGCCCCCTGCCACACACACACCTGATCTGGGGAGGGAGGAAGAGTGCATGGATTTTCAACAGCTGAGAAACCGAGGCTCCAAGATGGGAGCTCACATGCTGGGGGCCCTTGGCCCAGTGTGTGTTGTATATGCCACACCGTTATAGTCAACTTTTATTATTACTGTTTCATCTGTGTTGGCTTTGTGGTTGCAAAACTAACACTTGCTCTGCGTAGGGGAAATTGGAGAAAGATAGAATTGTAGGAGTGGAGAGCGAATCCCTGTCCCACCCTCACTGCTAAGGACTGAAAAGTGTGCCATGTCTCTGTGTGGGTCCTCGCCCTCCCTGCACTGAGGGGCAGGCTGGGCTTCAGCTTGTATTAAAACCCAGCTCACTGTGTGACGTAGGACAAGCCACTTCACTGCTCAGGGCCTCGCTTGACTTACCTGCAAAATGGAGCAATGACATCTACCTTCAGCATCAATTCAAAGTGGGGGTAGCAGAGCGCCTGCCACACAACAGGTGTTCAGTTCCTGTCAGTTCTACGCCCTCCACCCTGCCCTGAAAGCAGAAGGTAATAAATTCTCACTAGGGTGTCCCCAGCTGGCCCCAAGCAGCCTGCAGCCGGGAAGGCAAGCTGGAACTCTGTGCAGCTTCCGTATTGCTTAGTGATGTATCCGCGTATAACTTAATTAAGACAATGCTTCAAATGCTTAAATATTTTAAGCGTGGAAGCCTCAAATTGTCTTGTAGCTTCTTGCAGCTCCTGGCACACCTTCTTCGACCCCTGGAAAGGCTGCTCACCTCCACACACCGCTGGGTTTCACACGCCCACGCTGGGCGTGGTGCTGGAGCTATAGTTCTTGCTCCCTGCCACAGCATGTAAAGAATGCTCATTCACTGTCGGTGACACACACCCTGGAGAAATCTCATTTCCCCCTGTTCTAACACCCTCCAGAGGACATAGAATTTCAGCCAGATTGCTCACTCTTTCCATCAAAAAGAAATAGATTCCAAAGAAATGTGTTCAGGCAGTTCTTCTCGTGCAAGTGTTAACCAGATTCTTATTTTGCTTATCTTTGGAAATAAAATGATGTTTAAACCATTCAGATCAGCCAGGCCATCTGGTGGGGAGTACGCCACGGCTCGCCATTCAGTGGTGCCGCCTCTAATGTATTCATCGCGGGGCGCCTCTGTGCATCTGCAGAATCATTATTCGCAGTTGGTTTTGAACACGTGAGCTAAGTCTCTGCACGGCCTCCTCTGTCCACTCGTCCCGAGGACACCTGGGTTGGGCATCCTCTGCTGTCGGCCAACCTTTGCCCACTCTTCCCGGAGTCACGTGAACACGAGTGGGAGGGATCTGGGGACCTGAGGGGCACAGAGCCACCCTGCTCCTTTAGGCCCTACTATGCATCGTGCTCAGAGCCCCTTCTTTTCATTTGTTTTTCGATTTGTGTTCAGGAGAAGCTGTTGGAAGGTAGTTGGAATCTACTTCTCATCTTTGTGGTCTAGCTTTGCCACAGCCCAGTAACCCTGGGTCTGAAAACGTGTCCCTGTTTCCTGGTAGTTCAGGGGTGTTACTGCAGGTGTATGGACCCCGGAAAGCACGCAGAAAGAATAAGAGCAGAGCCGGTCACAGGCCTGGTTCCTGAGATCACCGGATTACGGGATGACGAGGTGGCTTTGAGAAGAAGAGGATGAGGGTCTAAGTGGTGGTGGGGGGCCTGGGCCTGCTGTCACACGGCTGGTGACGAGCTGTGGCAGATGCCCTGCCCAGGCCCGACCTGCCACCGGTACTCGAATCATATGGGGGAGCAGGTGTACAGCTTAACTTCTCTGGGCCACCGTTTTCCTATCTGTAAAATGGGAAGCGTAGTTGTACTTTCCTCTTAGATCACCAGGGCCATCCATATAAACCGCAGCCTGGTGCCCGGACACAAGGAAGCCCTCAATAAATGTTAGCTCATGTCACGTTCAGTGTGGTCGTCACTAAGGGCCAAGAGCCCGGGGCTGGGTGTCTGCTGGCAGTTTGCCCCTTCGGTTGTGCCCTTAGACACTGTGCAGTGAGCGCCCACCCTGTGCCAGGCACAGAGCGTACAGGTTGAGTGGCAGGTCTAGTACCGTCTCTGCGCCGAATCCAGGGGCCCTGCCTTTGGATGGTCACCGGACTCCTTTGAGTCTCAACACAATGGGTGATGACAGTAGGTTTCAGTGAGATTTAATCTCAGTGAAAATGTCAGGTTTTTTTTTTTTTTTAATTTATTTTTATTGTTTTTGACAGAGAGAGAGAGAGAGAGAGAGAGAGAGAGAGAGAGAGAGAGATGGAGACAGAGACAGAGACAGAGAGAAGGGGGAGGGCCCAGAACAGTCTCCATAGTTGCACATCATTGGTTTTTCCACATAGTTTCATTCCACAGGTGGGCGGGGGCCGCACAGGGCAGGAACTGGGCCGGGGTCTCACCCCAGTGAGAACTGAACTGGGGGCACTCCCCAGTTCAGCATATGGGTCCACACGGGCCGGGGCCGGGACTCGATCCTTGGTCCCCGGGGCTGCAAAGTGAGCGCCTAACCCACTGAGCCATCCCGGCTTCCCTAGGATTTTTTAATGAAATAAAATAATAGTTTAGACAGTATCCACTCGATGCTGTAAAGCACGTGAGGTGGTTATGAGCAAACGTAATGTTGATGAATTTAAGTACGTGTGCTTTAAAAATAACTTTGACAAAACTGCCCGAGTTTCATGTGACACACATTTGGGGCCGGCCAGGAAGACCCTGCATGTGGCAAAGCCTGGGGATCCCTGTTTTAGACAAAGCGTAAAGGAGGCGTTTCCGTCGTGAGGAACGGTGACATCTGGCATGGAAGCCACATGGATCAGGCTCCAGGAGGGGCTGGTTCAGGGAGAGGAAGCAAGGAAGCTGTTCTCAGAACTCTAAACGGACACGAGAAGGAGGCTCTTCATCAGAGAGCTTGGCGTCAGTGGTCCAGGTACCGAAACCGCAACGGCTGTGGTGTCATAGACACACATTTTGCCACAGAATAGCCTGGTGTGTGGCATTTGGGCAAGTAGTTACGACTTGATTTGGGAACAGCTGTCAGCTGGGTTTCAAGTGTTATTTTGGTGTCACTGCTTCTGCTGTTAGCTGAGGGGTCTTTTAAGGCAAAAGCAGTGATTCACCAGAGCCACTGGGTCTTTGGGTGAGTTGCTTTGTCTTGAATTTGCACGTGGTTCACTTTACTCACAGACACATATTTTTGGAAGTCTGACGTACAATTATGCTGGTTTAACTTAGTAGCATCTATTGTCTGTAACTTGCAGAGGAGTGTGTCAGTTAGCTGTTGTTAACGTAGCCAAACACTCCCAAACTTAGTGACTTCACACAGCAGCCATTGGTTACTTCTCGTGTAGGGGTCGGCTGCCCTTGGCCAGGCTCAGCCAGGTGGCTCATGCGCTGCCAGGTTCTTCCCATGGTGATGGCGGAGGTACCAAGAGCAAGCGACACATGTGACAGGTCTCGAGGCCCGGGCTTGAGACTGGCATGTTGTCACTTATGCCTCATTCCATTGGCCAAAGCAAAGCTCCAAACTCAAACTGAGGGGCGGAGAAATGTACTCCACTCCTTTAGTTGGAAGAACTGCAAAGCCATTCATGTGACTAAGGGTGTGAATGCAGGGAAGGATTAGAAATGGGAACCAATAATGCATAGTAATAAACTGGTTCTTATCAAATACTTATTGTGGACCAGGACTATGTGCATATCATAATAACGTTTATTTAGCACTTACTATAGGCCAGACACCCTTCTGAGCACTTTACATGCATTGGTTTACTTAATTCTCATAGTAGGGCTGCAGCATAGGTCCTGTGATTATTCCCAATTTGTATCCAAGGGAATGAGAGGAGAGAGGTTTAGCGACTTGCTCAAGGTCAAAGCCAGGTCACTGGTTCTAGCCAGTCTCCAGTGCTGTATGTGATCTGTGACCGTCAAGGGCACCTTTTGAGAGTAGAGACCACTTAAGTGACTTGTGCAGTCTCTGGGTGGACGTGACTCTGGTATCCTGGACTGTGTGAGTGCTAACTGTGTTCTGTCCACTACGCTGCCAGCCAGTGAGTGCTGCTTGTGTTTATTGACTGTGCTGTGACCAAAAGCATAAAACTCCAGGTATACAGTTAGAACTGACAGTCTATTGTTTGTACAGAACTCTCCAGTCTTGCTAGCTTTCTTAGTGTCAGTGATACTCTTCTCTCTTTGAGATAAATGTGAAAAATGTTCCTCCCTCCACTTGTTGATGAATCTCTCTCGGAAAAATGTATTTCCATGGTCATAGCTCAAAGAGAAATGTGAGCAGTTAGATGGACTAATCTGTAGAAGGCTTTGTGTTATAGTAAAGGTTAATTAAGACCCATCACAGAGTAAAATAATGTTGTTAGTTATATTTTCCTCTCTTTTCCCAGAGGGCAAATGTAAATGTTCTACCTAAATGCAGCCGTTCATTGAAATCCACCCAGATTTCTTTTGAAGTTTCATACATCTTTGTTCTGCTGTATCAGCTTATAGCTACAATAATTTAATAAGGTTTTCCTAGGGTGAAATTGGATGCCCTTTATCGATCTTACACCGAGGGGGCATTCAATTACTTAATCTAAAGTGCTATTTCTGGGTCTCTCAATTACGATTTTGTTATAAATGGCTTGCTAATGATGCTTGGGGTGCATAAGTTAATAGGGGGCATCCTGACCAGGGCCGGGTAATTGAACACTTTCTGTTTGGGGACCTGTTATCCGATCTCTCGCAGCGTACCGGGTTCCCACAGTTAGTCTGCATCCACAGGGCACGGCACTGAGCCCAGGCTGGGAAGCAATCTCCCTGAAATGTACACCCGAGGGCTTAGGTTCAGCACCTGAATAGGGGCGCCAAGGGCCCTGTCTCATCTGAGCCCACCAGCACCGACGTGGGGCCATTCCAGACACGGGAAGTGCAGGGGCATGTGTGTGCTCATTTCACAGGGCAGGACGACCCCCGTGTTACGTTTCCCAAGGACTGTTGTTGGGATAGTTGGTGGCACATGGACCAGGCCAGTGCAGGAACATATTCGTCATAGCTGCAATTCATATTCTTTTCAATTCCGTCACGTTAATTTGATTGTGCTTCCCTGACTTAACAGCTCTATGTGTTGCACGGGCCCCTTTGAAAGAATATGGAGCGTGCATCTCTTTTGGCACTTGGACAAATACCAGCCCTGACTCTGGCCTTCCGGGACCCACAGTCTGCCCCTGTCTCCTGTCCCACCGAGTTCCCACCCCTCACCTGCCCCATAGCCCAGGGGTCTGCCCTCCCTGTAGCCCACATGGACTTTGACTGCCAGATTCTCCTTCACAGGCTCTTGGCTTCCCTGGATTCCCACTGGGCTGGCTTTCTATTGTCATTCAGATGCCCCTTCCTAAACAAGACAGGATGGCCATTCTGTCTACTGTGCCTCCTCTTCTTCTCAGGTGACTGTTCTCACTGGGAGGGGAGATCACAACTCAGGAGATCCCAGATGGGAGAGATGCATAGGGGGACATGAGGGGGGAGGCCCCAGAGCTTCCAGGCTGCCTCCAGGGGGCACCGCCCCAGCACCTCCATGTCCCCCTGGCTAGCCAGCTCTCCGAATCCTGTCAGTTATCGGTTTGGGTGGAGGGTCCATCACAGAGGCAGGGTTGACTAAGTCACCGCAGCCTCTCTGCTCTCTTTTGAGCTCAGGGACGGGGTCCTGAACCTCCAAAGCTCACTGTTCTGGGGACAAGCTGCACCCTGAAGCTATCTGGGGGCCCACCAAGAATCACCTCTTTAGGTGTGGACTTGCTATGACTAACAACCTATCTATCACTCAGGGGATTCCAAGGCTTTTAGAAGCTAGGTGCTAGGAACTGGGCACAAAGACCAAACATTTACTTTTATTATCTCCCCTCCATCCCCACATCTTATATTGGCTCCAGCCCCCACCCCCGACTCTAGACTTGAACTCAGCAGTCAGCCTTCAGAAGGCTCTGGTGAACGAAAGGATGGATGGATGGATGGATGGATGGATGGATGGATGGATGGATGGATGGATGG